>JADKLZ010041659.1:749-12251 GCA_021533235.1 Biomphalaria straminea
GGGGGGGGGGCGATTTTGAGTTTGTGTTTTCACACAAACTGTTTTTGTTACCTTGCTAAAAATATTTTCTTGTTTTCTTGTAAGTTGTAAAATTTCTTTTCCTACTTTTTTTATATCGATATTTTATTCTGATTACCATTACAATAACACACAAGACAAACTTGTTAAAGGATCCACCGTCCTACTATATAATGGCACCGTAACACAACGACCATTGGGACTTTGTATATAGGTCTGGTTCATGATCATGTTCACTGTTCATTCATACCTACCAGGTAACCTACCGCTGTGAATAAATTATAAACTCATCGTTGCTAATATAGGAGCAGAAGTGAGTAGTCAGAACACGATCAGCTTTTAGTCTATGTTACTAGATAAATAAAAATATTGGACTTCTGAGCATAAATTCTAAATTGTTCACATTTCAAGGCCCATAGTTGGAGTTGTTTTTAAAGTCAATGTCTTTGGTTACAAAATAAAAAAAGTTCGGCGCCACACTTAACACTCCCTAGTGCTATTAGAGCATGGAATGGGTCGCCTGAGCTAGCCAGGAATACCAGTGACTTGGCAGAATTTAAGTCATTGGTTAATATGCATGACTGAATGCATGACGCGTAGTACGTAATCATCTTCTTTTTTGAAGTAACGTCTGTGTTGTATAAGATAAGAAATTATGTTCAAGTTCATATATTACAACTTTCGGTACTCAGGTTCCATGACTGAAGCTTGCGTTTCATTCACTGCTGGGGGCAATCGGTGCAGAGAATCTTAAATATAGATACCAAATTTAGAAGCATTATTTTTTAAATTCACTTTTCAAAAGATACATTGCATAAAACAAACAAACAAACAAGCAAACAAACTAGTTTTATGGTATCATAATAAACCAACAAACAAATGTAAGAACTTTGTTCCGAATTGTTCATAGTTCTCGTTTTCCTTTGCCTGTTCCCTTTTTCAACCCTTCAGCCTACATCTCACACGAAATGCATGATCTTCGGCGTTTTGAAGGTTAATGTATTTATTTACTAGTAAAGTCCAACAGTTCTGGGACACATACACACACAGAAGTAGTAGCAGATAGGAGCACCAGCGGGGTGGCCAAAAAATATATATCAGTCTTTCATGTTTATGACAAAGTCGAAGATCCAAAACTATCTATAGTCAATGATTTCGTCGGATCGTTCACCAGCTGACAGATCAGCCTTAACTCTTTAACCTCGCAACGACGCTCCCATCGTTGATTTATCCAGATATAAAGCTATAAATTCCGTCCAAACGAGGAAAATAATTTCGGTGTCAAAGAGTTAAGGCCCATAAGGCTGGGCTAATCAACAATGTTCCTGGACATCACGCTACGGAACTCCACAATAGGGCAGACCGGTACGATTTCCTGATGTAAACTTGTCGTCAATCCAAGACTGAGGCCAAGCAGCACAACAGTGAACTCATAAGGAGTTTACAGGACTATATATAATCTATCATTGGTTATTCTTTACAAATTGTCTGGTCTGGCGATAATTTTTTTCCCCCAATGAAGTCCCGGGACAACTAATTTTCAACAGTTGACACTGAGAGGTCCTGGGATTCTATCAGAATCATCACAGGCTGAAATGATAAAAAAAAATAGTATATGTGAGTAATTTGTATATAGTTTTCTTTTTAAATAGTCCCCCAGTACAAATAAAGCTCCACGAGCCACTTCAACCTTCTTTGCTATGTAACACCTCCAATGCGTCAAACTCCTAATTTACAAATTACATTAAAAATAATATTAAAATTATAATTTAATGGCATAGATATTATGGACTGAAGTAGAAATCTCAATAAAAAATGCAATTCCAAATGCTTTACATTTAGTTTTTAAAAGTTATACGATAGCTGTCACTTTTTTTGCCTATTTTGCAATTCAATAGTGTATCGTGTAAAGACTTGTGATCTCACTATTGGGTTCGTGTGTCTGAGCTGTGCCTATTGCGTTGCCCTACACATTTAATACGTAAAAAACATAACAATAATACACAGACTTGAGTCTGACTTCAGCAGACAAAAAAAACCCAGCTTAGTTCCTGGAAATAACACAAGAAAACAAACACTGCACTGTCTGCAAGCGTCCAGTCACAAATCATTGGTTGGATATGAAATAGCGCAGGGCACGTTTTTTTTTTGCCTCGACGTGGCGCCCGCGTGGAAACGGCTGCCAGAGGAAGTGGCCAGGCTTAAAAAGTAACAAACATTGACTTCCGAGGGGGTGCCCACGGGTGGATGAGAGTCTGCCCTAGCACGGTTAGCGGGGTTGAAAGAAAGCTTCTACGACCCTGTCACGAATCCATGGGCCGTTCCTCAAGGGAGCGTTACATTAATGGCGTATCCTACATGGTTATCGTGGTATGGCGGAGGCCCCCGGTATTACTTGGCTTTCGGCCATGATTTCTAGTCCATGCGTCCAGAGTGCCAGTGGTACTGGAAACAGTAATGCCCTATAGGCATTGACTCGGGTCCCTACCCAGACAGACCCTGTGGTCAGACAAGTTTTTTTTTTTTTACTGTTTGATATTTGTTCTCGGAAGGATTCAGACAGGTTTTTTTCAAACTTAGAGCTCGAAAAGCCCTCGGCTCAGCTCTTAGACTATCCAGCGATATGAAATAGCTGACATCGTTCAAAGTAGTTTTATAAACACACTGAGTATAATCCTGTATAAACAAAGTACTGTCACATCCGCATCACAGCGGGTAGAAAATAACAAGTCCTCTAGTAGACTAGGTGTACATACAATTACAATTCTAAATCACGTCCGCATCTCAGCGGGTAACAATTGGCAACTTACATGTTTGCTGCTCCGAGTACCGAGGAAAGACTATTTTAAAATGAGTTCTCTCTTTCTCACTTCGAGCTACACAAGTTTTGTTTTTTTTTTCGTGTTTTCGCCTTATTGACCGAAGGTGAAAAAACACACACTCAATGTCAAATGAAGTTGTGACAAATAGATGCAAAACTCTATCTATTGTAATTGTATCACTGTTAATGTATTCCTCTTGCTGTGTTTGTAGATTACTTTAGTTGAAGTATTTCTAAGTTTTCTTCTGGATACTAGATGCTTGGGTATAGTTGTATCGATGAAATTATTATGTGTGAGTTCACAGTGAACAATCACAAGAACAAGAACGAAACAACGACTTGAATAACCAAGTTGACTTCTAGATGTAATTCAACAATAACTTTATTTACAAGATGGGCCACAGCCTAGTCAAAAGATAAATACGTCTGATCACCCCGAGAGCCTAGCAGTAACTGAAATCCTATTACGTCAAACTTAATCTCTAACCCTACAGTCTGTGTCGTCATAAAATGTGCGTTCAATGTCGGTACCAAAAAGTGCGCAATTCTAAAAGACTAAACTAACTATCTAAAAAGTGTGCGCAATACTAAACTACACTACCTAACACTATCTATATATCTATCTATCTATCTATCTATCTATCTATCTATCTATCTATCTATATAATTCTCAAAGTCGACAAGTTCAAACACACAAAAGTTCAAACAACAAGTAAGCAACAACAACAAGTAAATGGGAAGATCCCATGGCGCAGCACAGTGTGAATGGAAAATGGTGCATCCCGAACCGCCTTATTTTGTGAATGAAAGGGGTGTATATAATTCTCTTCTTTTCAATTTGTCATAATATTAAAAGTATTTCCAGATTATTGTGTCGTAAGACTATTGAAACTAGAACAACAACAATACACAGATAGAGTATACTCTCAGGTTTCACTTTAAAAGTACTTTAATTAATATCACAAATTACGCACATTCGTTCGTTAGACATGATTACGAAAGGTAACATCTCTATTTCTAGATCTAGATCTAGATCTAAAACTCGAATTCAACACTAACTTCTCTTCGCAAAGATAGTTTCATGCGTTAGCACATGAACATAGCCTACTAATTATAGTCCATTCATTTCATACTTTAATCAAATTAACATTCAAATATGTTTTTCTAAAGCATTGTTACATGAGTGCAACTCTTTTCTTAATATCATGTAAATTAATGTCAAATTGCCATTTTTAGCTCCATTCATAGAATTTTGTATTCATGAATTCACGCATTCGCTTTACTTATAACAAGTAAATGGGAAGATCCCATGGCGCAGCATGGTGTGAATGGAAAATGATATATCCAAATCCAAACTATTTTCATTCACAAAATAGCATAGCATATTTTTTTTTAACTTTACTTTGACTTTAAAAAGATTTTAATAATGTCCGGAGACTTCCAGGACTTTTTCGTAGGCCTATATTTAATAACATTTCAGGAGATTTCCAGGGGGCTCATTGTAAATCAAGAGGCCGCGGGAAATCTGTTATATGTTATAAAATAGTTTAATTTAATAAGTATACACCTAAAAATTAGCACGGGACGAAAGAAAGTACGGGACCCACTGCGGTCGCATATGTTGCAGTGCCTAGGCCTGCCCTGCAAAATAGCGGCGTATGCTATGCCGCCGGTCGACTAGTAATTTAATAATTTTCATTTCGAAATATACACTTATTAGAAATACAAACAGTTATTGCCAGTATTTTCAAATACACAGAAGTCTCCCTTATTGATGGGAGACTTTTACGCCCGAATTAGTCGCAACCAAGCTGGCCTGAACACATCTTCGGACCAAATGACTATGCAGAGAATATCAATAATGGCGAGCGTTTGATTTCTTTCTGCACACACAACAGCCTGTCATCTGGAATCACTTCAACCCAAAACAAAGCCACAAGAAAACATGGCGGTCACTAAACGGAGACACGCCCAACGAGCTCGATTATAATTGTATCTCCTAGCGATAGAGAACATCACTGTAGTCGTGCGGATCCACAGAAAAGCGGATATTAGACCAGACTGTTACCTTTCCAGTGGAAAATGCAAAATAAATAAATTAAAGCTTTTATATAGCGCTACTTTCATGCTTCTAGCATGCTCAAAACGGTTTTGTCGCTTAATGAGACCAGTGAGTCACTAGTGAGTCACCAATGGGAGAGCGTATCTGGGAAAAGATTTTCCTTGCTGCCTTTAGGCGTCAGTAAACACAACTCTGCTCAAGTCAGGTATCGAACCTCTTTCATAGGTAGCCAAGTTCAAGCGTACTTGTCCTCTCGACCACACTTCCCATTCCTGGGGAAACTCGCGCCTCCCGTTCTTAAACGTGGACAAGTATAAAGATTGTACAATTGCCGAGCTGTTACAGCAGAATCTGAGGATCCACTTCGAGGCTTCAGTAGATCTACAGTCCCTTGAAGAAGATTCTCTCAATTTTAGAGATGTAATAATTGAAAGTGCAGTTTAAGTCGTCGGAAGGGGAAGGCACTCATTCAAGGAGAGTTGTATACAAGATAAATCTTGGACATTGATCGAAAAGAAAAGAAAAAGAAAACAGTTACCAGAAATGTGCAAGATAAGATCGTAGAGAAGCAGAGGAAGTCTACACGGAAGTAAATCTGAACGTAAAGAGACTTGCTTGAACTAAGGGTCCTAGAGACGTAGGCAGTTGTGAACACAAACCATTAGGGGGACTCTTCATCAAATAGTTCTACATACATGTTCTTTACAAGCGAAAGTTGTTGAATTCCAAGTGGTGAGTTTAACTTTGCGACATTGAAGTTGTTCAATGCCAAGTGGTTAGTTTAACTTTGCGACATTGAAGTTGTTCAATACCAAGTGGTTAGTTTAACATTGCGACATTGAAGTTGTTTAATGCCAAGTGGTTAGTTTAACATTGCGACATTGAAGTTGTTTAATGCCAAGTGGTAACTTTAACTTTGCGACATTGAAGTTGTTTAATGCCAAGTGGTTAGTTTAACATTGCGACATTGAATTTCGCTTCTTTAGGACAGACTTAACGAGTATGCAAGGGTTGTATGATGATTTTTCAAAACAGCATTTGTAGTTTTAATAAATCACAGATTTTATTTTTCGACAGTAAACTTTTACTGACCAGCACATGGATAGAAGCCAGCATCCAGGTGTTCTATTCTTTAGGCCCGGCCTATGGAGGCTTGATCACGATGGCCAGTTATAATAAATTCAACAACAACTGTCTGAGGTAAGGCTGGGTTTTATTTGAGTTATTTGACAAGAGGCTAGGTTTTAACTGAGTCGTTTGGGGAGAGGCAGTGGCGTAGCATCCATGGTGCTAAGGGGGTCAATGAACCCGGGGCCAAGACCAATAAGGGCAAACACTAAATTTGTCGTGTTTGGTGGGGGGGGGGCACCAACATATTATACTCTTGAACCCGAGCTAGTCAGGAAAACCGGTGACCTGGCCGAATTTAAGTCATTGGTTAACATGCATGACTAGATGCAGTAACGTCTGTATTATATAGGATTATATAAGACGTTTATTAACAACTCTGTTTAAATAAATTATTCCTATTATTATTGCGTGTCGTTCCAGTCTTGTTCAGGGGCGTAGCTAGAAATTTTCCATCGTTTGGGGGCCCAGGGGGACTAACCTCTTTGGGGGCCCTACATTTTGTGTAATACTTACTTTTTAATGTAAAAAACACTCATTTTGGGCCCCCCCCCCAAGTGAGGGCCCGGGGGGATTTTCAAATTCTCCCCCCTCCTCCCCCCTCCATAGCTACGCCACTGGTCTGGTTCTATATTTAGAAACTACTTGTGTCCCCAGAGACTCTGTGATACTTTGTTTTGTCTGTGAAGGGACCAGTGTGTTCGCCGGATTCACAATTTTCTCCATCCTTGGTCACATGGCTTACAATCTAAACACAACGGTCTCAAGTTTCGCACAGTCAGGTGAGAGAGACATGGAACATTTTTTAGAAAATTTAAGAAAACTAAACTAGGAAAATAAAAGAAAAAGCTTATATGAGGGGAAACAACTGCGCATTTACAGCCCCATATCTCAAAACTGTAAGACGTAGTTCCACTTTTCTATATCAAATAAAAGTGCCGTTGTGGATCGTCCTTAACTAACTCTCTGCTCCCACATAATAAAAGCAAAACTTAATGAGGGAAACAACTTCACATTTACAGCCCTATATCTCAATACTGTAAGACGTAGTTCCCCTTTTCTATATCAAATGTGCCGTTGTGTATTGTCCTTAACTAGCTCTCTGTTCACATATAATAGGCGCCATATTTGACATTTACCTTCTGCGTCACGTTTCGGAGTCTCGACCTAGATCTAGCTATAGATAGTTTCTCCTTCGTGATCGAAGATGATCACATTTCATATACCTTAAGAACTTAAAGATGAATTTAAAGGCATTAAAGGCTGTAATATGGCGATGAATCTTGATTAAATCAGCAATCGGGCCTGTGTTCAGACTGGGCTCTATAGCTATGGTCTACAGCAAGTCTTTAATCTAGAAAACGGAAATTCCCATATAAAACCCACGGCTATCTGCTGTTCACAGCTGTCTAGGACTTCTGTGCCTCCGTGGACTCCATCTAGTTTAAAGAGTGGTATTGGCCTCACCCCCGTCGGACAAGACGGTAGGTCGGGGGAACCTACAATCGTCCAATTCAGGCTGGTGAAAGGGAGCTTTTGTTCGCTTTTGCTGGCCTTGGTGTTCCAAGTACGCAGTACAACACGAGTATGACTCTTTAAGATGGTATTAGCCTGAACGAGCCAATTATCACTTTAAAAATACTCTGCGCAGGCTGGAGGCAATAAAGTATATCAAACATCCAACAATTATCACCATTAGTTGATTAATTTGTTTAATTTGTTTTATTGATTCAGATTTGTAAGGGACAATAAATAATTGTGGAAAGTTTCAACTTGATCAGAGAATGGGAAGTGGGAGAAATAACATGAGCAAAATTTTTTATCAGACAGACAGACAGACAGACAGACTGACTGAGTTGGTATAACATTTGTAAAACAAATGTAGCTGTGAATCTGAAAAAAAATATTTTTTAACCATAAAATTTTTGATACGGGAAGATATCTCGTAAAATCTCGTAAAATCCGTGTTTCAAAATCTTCTTGTCTGAAAACTGCATTGCTATTGCCATTATTTTTTAAAATTCAAATTAGCCAAGAAAAAGCTTGATTATTTAATGCTCCAGCCGATTATTTGGACTGAATCTTTAAGTATTTCAACATCTAGGGGCACTGAAGGTGTTAAGAAGACAAGTTGTGTCCACATGTCTTACGATTGACCGGAATCAGATTTATCCGTACTATGAAACATAGATGACTATGAAACATAGATGACTATGAAACATAGATGACTATGAAACATAGATGACTATGAAACATAGATGGCTATGAAACATAGATGACTATGAAACATAGGTGACTATGAAACATAGATGACTATGAAACATAGATGATTATGAAACATAGATGACTATAAAACATAGATGGCTATGAAACATAGATGACTATGAAACATAGATGACTATGAAACATAGATGGCTATGAAACATAGATGGCTATGAAACATAGATGACTATGAAACATAGATGATTATGAAACATAGATGACTATAAAACATAGATGGCTATGAAACATAGATGACTATGAAACATAGATGACTATGAAACAATTCGTTCTTGTTTCTACGACTCGTTTAAAAGAAGTTTTACTTTGGTCTGTTTATTTGTAGATGTTATTTTTTTTACACAATATTTTATATCAAATTATAATACGTTTTAAAGAATGTTGTTATTTTTTGTTGTTATTTTTTCCTAGGTCCGGGACTGGCCTTTGTTGTCTACCCTGAAGCTATATCTTACCTCCCCTTACCACAGTTTTGGGCCGTGCTCTTCTTCCTGATGTGTTTGACTATCTGCATAGACTCTCAGGTCAGTTGATGCAAAAGCATAATTTAATTAGATACCCAGAAAAACACAAAAATCGCACGATTTTTTTCCCGTATACTAGGACACATCCATGCTATAACTCCTTTTCCCGTAGTGCAATTTAAGCATAAAATGAGTTGCCTGAATCAGCCAGGAAACCCAACGACTTGGCAGAGTTTTAATTTATTGATTAACATGCATGACTGGATTAAAACATGCTTATGCGTAAGACGCACTTATATATTATAAAGGAACGTCTTTAATTTATAAGATAAGACATCTTAGCAACGGTAGAGTGGATTGGGTATTAAAGAGCATTATGTTCAGATTTTCACAAATGAACCTATCTCAGTCAAATGCGTTATTTATCTTATCTCATCTTATTCTTCTCTTAATCTTATCTTATCTTATATAATTAGTTTTAAATGAATTTAGCTAGCATATGTCAGGTGAATAGTGATAAAACGGATATATAATAATAAATGATCAAACCAGAAACATCAAAATAAAAGGAACATTAAGAATTAAAAACGATATGTTAAAAAGCACCTACCACCGTTGGCAACGTTATCGAGATCGCCCTATAATTGCTATATCGACATGTACAAAATAATACGCATAATACCAATATGTTAAAAGAAAAACCAGAGGTTGTTGGTCAAGATCTTTAACAAATTTGATTACATGACTGGTCCTTACAATTAGGCTATACAATTACAAGGTGAAACATCGCAAAATTATTTATTGACATAGATAAAACATGAATCATTAAAAAACTACCCTGATGTGAAGCTAGTTACTTGTAATTAAATATTTTGTGTAACAGCGACAAGAGAAGGTAACAGTAAAACAGTGTTCACGGATATGACAAATTTATTGGTTTAGTCCCCTTAAATAATTGTTAACGCTTTTTCTCCTTTAAGCATTCTCCGATCAAGTTGAAACTTGAAACAATTATTTATTGTCGTTAACAAAACTTGAATTAATTAAAAAAGAATACGTTAGACAATTAATTATTGGTTATTAACTCTTTATCTCCGTAATTATTTACCATATTCTGATGGAATCAACGTTGGTATCGTCCGTTAGGAGAGAAAGAGTTAATTATTATCTTTGGTTTCAAATAAGGGAAATAGCTTGAACATTATTGATAAATGTAAATTTAAGGACGGAGTTCTTCCGCTTTAGATAAGTTCAAAGACTCAAAAAACAAAATGTTTGTTTTGTAGCTGATGAAGGCCAAACGTCCTTTGTTTTACTTGGTCCCGCAGGGTACATTTATGCATGTTCTTTGTATTTTCTATACAGTCGCTTTAAATAAGCTATAATTTTCTTTAAAGAATTAAAAAAAATTGTTTGTTTATTTATTTTTTCTTGCTACTGTTTCTAGTTCACACTGGCTGAGACAGTCTTGACGACACTTCAAGATGTTTGGCCAAAGTTTGTCACAAGGTGGAGCATCGCAGTTAAATGTCTGTACGGTGTCTTGATTTTCTTGGCTGCCCTACCATTTGCTTCCAGGGTAATGTTTAATGTATTATTTCTCTTGGATTGTTCTCTAGTCGTTGATGTTTTAAGTTTCTTTCTCAATGCAGTGGCGTCACTAGGCAGGTGCGGGGGGTGCGGGCCGCACCGGGTGACACCCACCAGGGCTTGGCTTCGAGTCCGAAGATGAGCGAGGAATGCAGTGTTTCCCCGTGGTTGCGCAGCCCCAGCTGTGACCTACATATTTTGCTACACCAGGGCAAGCATAACCATTGTCTGCCGGTGGTCGAGTTAGATTTTCTTTTCGCCGTCTGTGTCTGCCTTCAGCAGCGGATTTTCTTTTGGTCTCAAATGTGTATCCCGCGGACTTCGTGAGTGACTTCCAGCTGTCTCCTTCTGAGGACGCATGCAGCCAGGTGCTCTCTTGTATGTCAGCTAAGGAAAGCTGACGCCTAAGCTGGTCTTTGAAACGTTTCCGTGGGGCGCCTCTGTTACGTCGACCACCTTTAAGCTCATCAAAAAAAAAAAAAAAGACTGCCTTTTGCATACGTTCGTCTCCCATACGGGATACTTGCCCTGCCCAGCGTAACTGTCGGACCATAAGAAGTCCCTCAAGTTTTTAATAAGTATTCCATAAAACGCAATAGTTCCTATTAGAAAGACATAAACTACTTTTGGTTGGTCCAAACTCTAACACGGGAGGATGGTGGCAGGACTCAAACCCTAGGCAAGTCATAATGTGGATAATATCGGAATGAAAATTCCGCTTCCCATGATGGATTTTTATATTTCTTCTGAGAATTCCGCCTCCTAGGGGTCGTTCGTAAATGAATTTACGCTTGGGGTGGAGGTTTAGAAAATCTGTCACTCTGTGACAAGGGGGAAGGGAGGGGTAGCGATTTTGGGACGTCACAAATTTAAAATTCAGAAAAAAAAAAGACAACGAAGTCCTTGTAGTTTTGGGAAACGCAGGTGAGGAGAGTGTGGAATGGATAGATGAAGACAATTAAATTTTCGAGTCAGCTCCTCAAGCAGAAGAAGAAAATCTTCCCGTGTATACTATCGATGAGCACATGAAACCTCTTTGGGAAAAAATTGATGAGAAATAAATAATTTAAAATATTTTTTTTTATTTTGTGACGTGTCTCAGAGGGGTGGGGGGGGGGGGAGGATGGGGATCTGGGAAT
>JADKLZ010041659.1:12351-26775 GCA_021533235.1 Biomphalaria straminea
TTACAATTTAACAATAAATAATATAACGAGACTGTCTTCATGAAGGTAGACATATAGAGAACCTGTCATTGGTTTACTAGTTGTTGTTAGTTGATTTCTCGGCATCAACTCTCGTGGAACTTCATTCTGTCGCTTGACATAATGTACTTCGACGTTTTCTTTAGCTTCAATTAGTTTCAAAGCAATAGATGTCTTCATACCTAAAACTGGGTTTATTTCTTTCTTGATCACATACAGATCATCTTTGACTTCCACATCGTCGACTTTAAATGTGACCGATGCAATCCCTTATAATTCTTCATTCTGTTTTACTTTAGGGTGGGATGTACCTGTTTCAACTGATGGACTGGTACTTTGCCGCTTTCTCTGTACTGGGGAACGCTATCCTGGAATGTATTATCATTGGTTGGATTTACGGCAAGTAAAGATCTATATACTTTCTCTTGTTGTATACAGTGTTACGTTTCTCTCTCTCTCTCTCTCTCTCTCTCCTGAATAGCACTCTCTGTAACCACTGCTCAACACCACAACATCCAACTCAAGAACTTGACAACACTATTTCCAAAATAATCGGGTACTTAAGTGATTAAATAAATAGCAGCCATAGCGAGACAGTTGGCAGCACAATAAACAGACTACACTGTACATCACCGTACTAAATTCAACTGTCTCTCATCCTGGACTTCCTTCCACCCGAATTGACTTCATGACCGACTAACAGACCCGGTCTCCACGCTGTCCTGTACTGAACTGCCTTACACACTCTGTCTCAGGTTCACGAAGGCTTTCGATCACTAGACCGTAACATGGGTCATATTATGACTCATATTTGCATGCGCTATTACTGCCCCTTGTCCATTGACAAAGCAGAATGTGTTTTAGCTGCCTCTTTAAAAATTGCAGATTTTTTTTTTTCGGGCCAAAAACCAAACAAAATAAAAAAAATAAATAAAAAAAAAACGTAACAAACAAACAAACAAAATAAAACAAAAATAACAACAACACAGAAACAAACAAAAACAACTTAAGTCTTATGGTGTTGTTTGAAAACTGATTACAACTAAAATGTAAATTATTAAGTACTTTTCTTTGACACCAAAAGACTTTTTTGCTTAGTGATGAAATATTCTTTCAAAATTGTGTGGTTATGTAACTTATTACAACATATATGGGGCACCATCTGTAGTTAGAGGCTACAAAAGCCTTAAAAGTAATTTAGAATAAAGAAAATACATGCTATCCGCTATTCACTTGTCAGTTGTGATATTCAGCCCACAATTTCTTTCCAACTTTAATTATAAATAAATAAAACGAACATATGCGGTAAAGCGCCCCCGCAGGCCACAGAATCAGATGAACTTTACATCATCTGCCCTATAGACCACAAGGTCTGAAAAAGGAACTATTTTTATGGCAATTATAATTCGTGTTTGCCAGGCATGGTTATAGTCTAGACCTGCTTAAATGTGATCCAATATCGTTGCCCCCGGTTTATATTTCATATACTCATGTTTTCTCTCTCGAAGTCGTCGTAGACCCCTGAGGTCTATATAGACCACTTTCGGAATCGCTGGTTTAGATTTATCTACATAGGAAGCAGCGCGGAGGCGCCTATCACATAGATCTAGTGGTCCGCATCTGACTCACAGTTCTTTTGCTTCTCTGCTTTCACCCTTGGGCGGAAGTCGTTGATACACCAAAACTTTATTTCTTAAGAAGGTCTAGGAGGGTGCATTCTGGGCGGAAGTCGTTGATACACCAAAACTTTATTTGTTACGCCTGTCTAGGAGGGTGCATTCTGGGCGGAAGTTGTTGATACACCAAAACCTTATTTGTTACGCCTGTCTAGGAGGGTGCATTGTTGAAGGCGGTGTGTAGCACTATATAGTTTATCTGTAAAAGCTTAAAGCTAGTAGATAATGAATTTTTAATGAGTAACGGAATTAGCTCAAAATAAGTTTCTATTCAATGGTTTAATGATTACTATTATTTAATGCTGGAGGTCACTCACGAAGGTCGCGGGATACACATTTGAGACCAAAAGAAAATCTGCCGCCGAGGACAAACGCAAACGACGAAAAGAAAATCTAAACCGACCACCTGCGGACGATGGTTTTGCTTGCCCTGGATGTGGCAAAATATGTAGATCACAGCTGGGACTGCACAGCCACGGGAAACACTGTATTCCTCACTAATCTTCGGATTCGAAGACAAGCCTATTATTATTATTATTTAATGCCTATAGAATATGAGTAGGCCTATATAAAATATTTCATTCACTGTAACTGGTGCTAATAGTTTAAGTATAAAATCCTGGTTTCTTCATCTTGTAAGTTGTACATTCTCCAGTTTTTATTACTACGCTATAAGAAAAGTATGTTTTTATTAATAGATGCAACAAGTACGAGACCAAGACAAAATGTGACATAATTTAAATTATATACACTTCTATTCTGACATAGATCTTTCTATACATAAATTCGTTACGTTTAAAGAATGAAGAATAAGTAAAGTTAATCAAAGAATAATTTTGTCAAAGACATAGACTTGTGTGTCATAGTTGTTTTAAAAACAATCTGTACTCAACAGGTGCTGAGCAGTTTCTAGACGACCTACATTTTATGTGTGGCAAAAGACCACCATACATTTTTGTGATTTTGTGGAGAGTTGTCGTTCCTGTATTGCTAACGGTAACGTATTAAGTTGTCGTTCCTGTATTGCTAACGGTAACGTATTAAGTTGTCGTTCTTGTATTTCTTTACTGTAGAGATAACGTTTTTTTCTCTCCAAATCTGGCAATCATTGTAGTTTTAGTTAAAAATTAGTCATTTTTCTGAACCAAAATAAAAATTAAAAAAAAAAAAAAAAAACCCCCCCCCAAAAAAAAAAAAAAAACACCAACGAACCTGCTTGTTAAATACAAACGTTGACATACGTTTAAATGTATTTTAACAAGAAAAAAAAAATTTTTTTTATATACCTTGGGAGTGTAGTCAGTGTATCAGGTGTAACACATGGGGACTTAACATCGTATAAATCTAGCGCGTCAGATTTTTACACAGCTAAAACCAACCTGGAAATATCGTCACATCTCTAACAAGACTAAAGAATCTTTAATGTCAAGACTGTCCTACTGTAAGGTTTTGAAACATGGAGGACAATGGCCCTCATTCACCAATCGTAAAAAAAACACATTTAGCGACGTCATAATATTGATAAAACAATGAAAATATAGTTCGTCCATCGTGGTTCGATGATGCCCACTTTGTCATCCAGTGGGCTGAGGGCTTTGCACTGGGGTTTTGTGCCTCCTCAAGTGGCTGGTGAGACCTATGCGAGCCCGGAATGTTCGGCCGCACTCTGGGCAGGTAATTCCAGCTGGAGCTAGTGTCGTTTGCCTTGCTTTCCTTCTCTGGCGTTTTTCTTTCGCAATGAAAATGAAAAACAATGAAAATACATATCACGTGACAGCCTTTATGGATTACATACTTTGTATAGATGACATATAGAATCTCGTGGCTAAATGTTGTTTGTTTACGATTGGTGAATGAGGTCCATTGAAGCAGAAAAAAAAAAGGACAGACCTTCACCAACAGATGCCTGAGAAGTATCTAAAAATAAAGTCGTACGACAAAGTAGAAAATACCAAACTGTGGGAGATGAGTGGGCAGATAAATATAGAGATGCAGATCTTGGAAAGGAAGTGGAGATGGATTGGTAACACTCTTAGAAAAGATACCAGCAACAGAGCTAGGCAGACCCTAGAGTGGAACCCACAGGGTACAAGTCGTAGAGGAAGACCGAAAAGAACATGGCGACGCAGTGTACTAGATGAAGCCGAGAAGACAGGAAAGAGCTGGGAAGCCATTTTAAGACTAGCAAGAGACCGCGGAGAATAGTGTGTTTTTACCGAGGCCCGATGTTTCATAAGGAACACAAAGGAAAGATGATGATGATGAAAAAAAAAATGCTTTTGTTTTGCAAGTTTTGGATATTTTGTAAGTTCCCCTTTCAGACCTTGTGGTCTATAGGGCAGATGATGTAAAGGTCATCTGATTCTGTGGCCTACGGTTTACGAGGGTGTCATGTGGCCAGCACAACGACCAACCGCCTTCACTAATGTCAGGTACCCATTTGAGCTGGGTGGACTCAAGGGCGCCCGAAAATCCCGAAATAAAAATCCCAGTCTTCACCAGGATTCGAACCCGGGACCTCCAGTACGGAAGCCGAGCGCTTTACCGCTCAGCCACCGCGCCCTCCGGATATTTTGTACAGAAGTGTAAATACTGAAACTCTTGCGTTAGAAACCAAACCCTCCCCCTTTTCAAAATGACATGATTGTGATTGTTATAAATTAAATGTGACAACAAACAAAAACATATACTTTAAATAATAATTTTTTAAAAAAAGTTATCTTAGGGGAAAGAACTTCACATCTCAATAGTGTAAACTTTATTTCCCTTTTGTCTTTATCAAACACAATAAATTGGTCATCTTTAATTCATTTATTGGAGGCGCTGTGGCTGAATGGTAAAGCGCTTGGCTTCTGAAATGGGAGTCCCTGGTTCGAATCCTGGTGAAGACTGGAATTTTTAATTTCGGTATTTTCGGGCACCCTTGAGTCCGCCCATCTCTAATGGATACCTGAGATTAGTTGGGGAAAAGTAAAGGCGGTTGGTCGTTGTGCTGGCCACATGACCTTTTCATCATCTGCCCTATAGATCACAAGGTCTGAAAGGAGCCTTTACTTAATTCATTTATTACTTAAACTTTTTTCATCCGTGCTTTGTTGGGAAACAATGAATAATTGTGCAAATTTTCATCTTGATCCGAGAATACAAATTGGGAGAATTAAAGTGTTCAAATTTTGTACCAGACAGACTGACAGACAGTCTGACGGACAGTCGGAATGTAATCATATAATCTTTGTAATTAATCAAATTCTTCACTTTGCGCCTGTCACGCACTGTGCATATTTTTTACTATATGTTCACAATATCACCGGTATGGCGTTGGCGTAATAGTATAACTGTAGATATATTAATATAGACTGGCCGATAATAGAGTTTTATGAAACGAAAATTTGTGTACTTTATTTATGTCTATGAGTTTTGTTTAATCTCTAAGACTGAAGATCATGCAATTTTTTAATTTTTCATAATTTGGAAATCCGAATACAATAGATACACATGTTTTCAAGTTACATTAAGCTATTTTCATTTTTCCAGTCTTTCTTATTGTGTATCTATGGATATAGCATATCTATCGGGGGATGAACATGTACTATTGATATTGACATACGTTACGGGTACAAACTACTATAGATATATTGCATGTGCATTAATTTTTTGTTTTAATTAATTGTATTAACACATTTTTGTGTGTGTGGATTTTAAATTCACTTAACGCTAACCTTATTAACTTAAACTTTTTTATTTGCATAATTAAATAACTTAATAACATATTTGGCTAATTACACATTTTTGATTACAGTTTTCTCCCCCATAAAACACGTGAAAGAGTTACTTCCTCTTGATATCAATTGTTCTCAACTACTTTGAGAACTTTGAGACTATCCTTAGATTCTGTATCGTTACTGGCCATCAGTAAAAAAAAATGTGAAATATTTTAGGAATCGAACCCAACAGATTTCTCTAGAGGAAAGAGCGCTAACTTATTAATCTCTTCACAGATTATTTTGATCATCACATTGCTGACCTATCAGCCCCCTGTTTATGAAGGTTATGTCTATGGTAGCGGGGCCGAGATGTTTGGATGGTTCATCGCTTGTCTCCCTTTTCTACCTATTCCCTTGTACGCTAGTTTCATGCTGACTACCACCAAAGGGACGCCACTGAAGGTTATACCGTCATAATGCTTTTTTTTTTAATACAATACAATGATTCTTTTGTGACACATGCAATACAAAACAGGCATATGAGCCTCTTTTAGAGAAGCGATTCTCAACCTTTTAAGCTCGGCGACCCCTTTTTGCAATCCTCCACTCTGCCGCGACCGACCCCCCCTCCCACAGCAATAGAAGAATAGACAATAACAATCCATATTTTCGATGGTCTTAGGCGACCCCTGGCTAATCGTCAATCGAACCCCAAGGGTTCACGATCCACAGGTTGAGAATTCCTTTTTTAGAGGCTTAGCAGAATGCAACTCGCCCAACATAACGTGGCTATGATATGCAGGGTCGACTATAAGCCATTTAAACTTAGGCTGCCGCAGTGGAATATTCTAATCGGCCCGCGCTAATTCTAAGTGTAAATTAGTACATTTAACCATTAAAACTTATAACAAGTTTCTCGCGGTTTCCTGATTTCCCAGGATCTTCTATAAATTGCCTGAAATGATTTTATTGTAATGAACACATAAAATAAAAATCACTTGAAAAATATACACAATTGTCCCCCCTACCTGATTCTCTACAGTCTACAATACGCTGCCTACATGACTACTTCCGGCGTTTATGGTGGCGAGGCTGAAATAGTAGCGCTGTCTCGAATACTTTCTGCCACTATCACTATTCACTTCCGCTTGACCCTCCTCGAGTTTACAAATCCGGGTCAACGTCTCTTCAAATCCCTGCTATTTAGTGTTTGCATTCATCGCAACGTACTGGGGTGTAAAACTACCACAGCTGTTACCTCGCAAACTTTCATTATGGCCAGGATATCCCTGACTCCATCAGATTCAAATTTGCCTTTTACCTTTACGCGCAGACAGTTCGCTGTTAGATAAGCCTTTGCCATGACAATTGATAAAGCCCAAGGCCAAACGTTCAAAAAGATGTACCTGTATCTTCCAAAACCTGTTTAAAAATCATGGACAATTGTATGTTTCTCTTTCCAGAGTTTCTTCTTTTTATTCATTCACAGTCGTTTGCTCGAACCCACCAAATTTGAACAACTGTATCTTTTAGGAAGAATTCACCCATCACTAAATAGCGGTGTATGCTACGTCGCGGGTAGACAATTTTTATATATAATCTATTACTAGACCTTTACATTATCTGCCCTCTAGATCGCAAGGTCTGAACGGGAAGCTTTACTTTACTTTTATATAATGAGATTCATAATTAAAATATAATATCTTAACAGGGACATTTACTAAAAAAAGTCAAAACACAATGAATAAAAAACATTTAATATTGTATAAAGTATTGTCACGTTATTCTATTTCTTTATTCTTGTAGTTTTGGTTCTTTTCAGAGACTGAAGATTTCCTGTACGCCCACTTCAGACTGGCGCCCTCAGGACGCGGAATTGAATACAAAGTATCAAACATGGACGAAATACAGAGCGCCTTGCACTCTACGACTGCCGAAAATAGGATTTGAACAGCGATAGAACAAAATATTACGACTTTCAAAATTTGTTTAAATTTACTTCAGAGTATCATGTTAGGTCCACATGATTTCAAAATTTTCTCTAAAGAATGGGAAACTTGCTTGATCCTCTTTTACGAACTAACTCCAAACGTTTATTAATAGAGTAATGTTAAAACATCATGTAGATTTGTGTCTGGTTTCAAACATTTGAAGTAACATGACTCTGATAAAAAATATTTAGTTTTTAGTTCTTGTCGTTTGTAGTAAATTTATTCTTTATTTTTTTTGTCCAGATTTAGATTTCGATATATTTTAAACTTAGAAAAAAACTTCACTTTAACTTTTAACACATCCGTCCAAATAAATGTAAGAAAGATTAACTGACGAAAATCCCAGAAAACAATCGCTTTAATGACTATATATAGAAACCAACTTATGGGAAAACGATTAAGAACCTACTAACAAATTAAAACTAGGAATCGCGATTGAATTTATTGAGTTAGTTATACTCATAGACATATATATATAGACTGGAAACAGGATCTTATTTTCATTTAGGAAGAGTCAAATATGTTTTATGTCCACATCTACGTTAGAAAAAAATGGTGGCAAATGAGCTATAAATTCTATGACGTAAATTTCAGTCTATATATAACTATGATCTTTAGTTTTGAAAAGTACAAAACTTCATTATTCCTAATATTAGCCTTTATAGGCTACGCATGCACCTATGCGCACCATATCACCAATTTCATATTGAAAGACATAGGAAAATAACTAAATCTATGCTTGCCCAAATTTTTCCAATTATAATTTGTTCTTCATCGGCCAGTCTATATATATATATGTCTATGGTTATACTATTCTGGATTTGGATAGAGCTTTGATGAAACACAAAGATCCAAATATCGAATGTATTTAAAGTGGTAAACAATCGTAAACAACAAATCAGTAAGCCTGTATTCGAGTCTTTGCACTGTGAACTTCATATCCCCTAGTTATAGTATCAAATATAGTCTAAATGTTTTTCAGTTCTAAGTTTGTAGCTTTCATTGTCACATTTATTCTAATGAATAATCTTGAAATGTAATCAAACATGTTTTAATGTCAAGAGGTGTTTGGTATTGTATTTTTTTGCCATGGAGATACCATAATTCTATAATGCAATTCGAAACAAAATAAAGGTATCCTGCTCTCAACAAATTTTTGAAAAATGAATTATGAAAATTTTAAAATTAAAACATTGTTTATAAATAAAATCTTATCTTATAAGTTCTGTTCCAATTTAGTTATAGTTAAGCTTTAATATTATTGTTTTATATTAAGAATATGTACACCTTTCATTTTATTTTTAAATCTATTATTTTAATTTTACAATTTTAATGAAATTTCCTAATGACGATGACTTGTATTTGAGAGATTTTTATATTGACAAGTATTTTATAAATATTTGTTACTTGTTACTACTTATAAAAATTCTGTTGAAACACTAAAAGAAGTTGTTTTTTCTAGCAGTAATCGAATGTGTTTTCTTTAATCAGTAATCGAATTTGTTTTTTTTTCAGTAATCGAATGCTTTTTTTTTAAAGTAGTAAAGTGTCCCCTTGCGATCTATGGGGCAGATGATGTTAAGTTCATTTGTTTCTACGGCCTATGGTTAACGAGCAGAGTGTTATGTGGCTAGCCTTTACTTTTCCCAACTAAAGTCGGGTACCCATTAGAGTTAGGTAGACTCAGGGGCGCCCTAAAAATCCCGAAATTCAAAATCCCAGCCTTCACCGGGATTCGAGCCCAGGACATCAGGTTCGGAAGCCAAGCGCTTATTCATTCGACCACAGCGTCGCCAAAAGACATTTAGTTTTATATGTCCGTCCGACAGTCCCGTTTAGAACTCAGAACTAAAGGTATTAGCAACAGAGAAGACACGTGAGTTTTTGTGAAGATGAAGAAACAACAAGCAAGATACTTAAAAAAAACCCAACAAACCTTATATTAAGTGTATCAATTAGTTTGGATCAGTTATGTGATTAAATCTGTAACAAGCCTCAGACGACAATCTATAAAGAGTACTAATTCAGCTTATACCACCATTTCAGTCAAGTACTTTTTCTTTCCCTTGGAAAGGAAACTAATAAAGCGTATACCACCACTTCAGTCAAGTACTATTTCTTTCCCTTGTTTAAGCTACCAAACAAAGTAAGTTATTACCAATAGTAAATTAACTATTTTGTTTCTAGTGTTTTGTGATTCTAGTGTTGTCAGGTAAAAGAAATAATTGTGTGATATTTCAGCTTGATGCGAGATTGGGTGTCTGATGAGAAACGTTTACAGACGAGCGGCCAGAGACTCTAAATGTTTACATTAACAAAATATTCACATTAAATAAGGGAAGCGAGTTTAAGTGTAGAGACACGATTTTTTTTTCTCAATATGTATAACATGCTAAGATTAATAATGCATAGGTAGGCTCCTTCTAACCACTAGCTTATATCCGGCACTAAGCTGAGTAGTTCTAAGACTCAAACTACAGACTTGGCAACACAAACAACACGTTCTAATGGAAATGAAGCTTCTAATAAAAAGAGATCTATTGCGCTGGGGTGAGGAATGGTGATAAGAGACTTGACTGTATATTTCTCTGTTTACGTAGCTCTAGCCTAGAATTAACTTTTATCAGTTAGTCTACTTAGTCATATTACGTGGACCTTTTTTAGAACTAAATGTAGTAGAGTTTTATATGTTTTTAATTCAGGCATTGGCTTACCATACTATTAATATCTGAAATTGTGTAAAGGAATGTGCAGTGTAAAGGAACAAAAAGCACCTTATCTCACGCGTTTTATTTGGCCCCTGTGTAAATAGCACCCATAACATTGTCTAAATTTAGCTATTATGTCATTTGGTTATGTAAAACGTTTTCGTTATTTCTATAAAATCCCAACCCAAAACTTAACGGGGCAATCACCAACATGACGTTATTGTGAGAACCAATAAACTAACATTAACAGAAACTTTTTTTTGTTTTGGCAGTCTTCATACCGTGAGTATCACTCTTTTCACAAAAGTTATAATAACTCCGTCTGTCTGTCAGTCTGTCTGTCTGTCTGTCTGTCAGTCTTGTTTTACACTTTTTTTTCTCTTCCAATTCTCGGATCAAGTAGAAACTGCAACATTGTACATTGTGGGCGACACTACACGATTCAATACATGAAAATTAACCAATTAATTATTCGGTTAGCGGTAATTAATTAATTTTGTTTAATTTAGCGAAAGGGGATTAAATTTTGCAGTTTATAGAAATAGGTTAGCTATTGAGAAGAATGTTTACCTTATATAAGCTTGCGTTTTTTTAAATAAGTATTTTAAAAACGTAATTTGCTTTTTTAGAAATTGTATTTATTTTTACAAAGCTTATGTCAAATCACTCTGTCTGTGAGTCTGTCTGTCTGCGTGTCTGTCTGGGCAAAATTTTGTACACGTTATTGCTTCGACATCCAATCTCGGGTCAAGCTGAAACTTTGCACAGTTATTTCTTTTACCTGACAACACCAGAATCAATAAAAAAAAATAGTTAGTGAACTATTGGTAATAACTTACTTTATTTGTTATCTCAAACACAGGAAAATATAGTACTTGAATGAAGTGGTGGTATAGGATGAATTAGTCGCATTTATATTAGGCTGCCGTCTCTGGCTTAGTGAACACAAACATGAAATAAAAACAATAGATAACTTAACAATCTTCCAGGTTCATAGACTCTTCGCTAGCAGAGTGGTTACCGTGTTGGCTTGAGAAGCCTTAGAAAGCTTTACCCCACAAATTTGCATTCAGGTCGTTCCCTTTAAAAAAATACACATATAAAAGCGATCACCCAGATACCCCTTCCCCCTCCCCCTTTTCCAACTGGTTCATACAAGTTTATATATATATATATATAAAGTATAATATTTTCTCATAAAAATTGAGACATTTCATAGCTTTTATCTTTTCCAATTTCCCAGATTCCCCCCCCCCCCCCAAAAGGAGGATGATGGCGCTAAGCCCAGACACTCTGCAATGGATGGAAACACAATTGAAGGATATTCCTTTTTCCTTCAACGTTGGCAAGGCAAAGTTATGTATCAATAAAGAGGAATGTGTAGGATTAAAAGATCTAAGGGTGACTCCTCAGATCTGGAACTATTTAGAAGACAAATTAAAACACAAGAGCTGTACTTACGTTCTAGAGTCATGGAGAAAAAATCTGCTCACCCGTCTACTGGTAGAGAGGGGACAAGTAGCTGAAGGGTTGAAGATCAATCGCGAGGTTCTGTCAGATACAAACAACACTAACCTACCAGCGCTTGCAAATCTTGCATACATCAGCCATTTAACTAACGACCTTACAACAAGAGACGAAACCTTGGTGCAAATAGAGCTCATCAAAGGAAGAGAATGCCACGAAACTATAGCCAAGTCAGTTATTGAATATGCCTACTATTTCTGCCAACTCTCAAGTGATGAAAAGAGGTTTGATTCCATTTACAAAATTTTACTATTTTTAGTAAATACAAACTCTATATCCCTTTTAAGTTCTCGTGAAAAACTGTCAATGCTTGAGCTCTTTCAGAAATGTTGTGGTCTTGACGATCAATTCCATAGAAGGTTCTTAGAAATTGTTCGTGACATAGTAGAAGGGAGTAGCAGCGAAGGTTGCAAAGCTATGGCATTATTACAGTTCAGAGAATTTAGACAGCGAACCCGTGACCAGTTTGACTGGCAGCATGAGCAGACGTCTTATGCTTCTTATACTGACGATGAGCTGCTAAGACAAGCAAAGCTTTATGGCTCTGAAGATGACGTAGTGATGTACACTCTAGGTCTGACTTATTACCACAAAGATAGGCGTCAAGCGGTTTCATATTTAGAAGAATCACTTCAACTCAACCCATCAAACCCATCAGCACACTATCAGTTAGGGAAATTATATACACATCTGGCTAATTCATGGGAAAGTAGGAAACAAAATAGAAAGAATAAAAACAGGTCAAAGGTCATAAGCACAAAATCTGCTCAAACTTGCACAGAACTCAAAGAAAAGTTAATTTTATATGCAGGTGAATTGAGTAGATATTCTGACAGTAATCCTTGCATAGAAAAATCAACAAAACACTTCAAGTTGTATCTACAAACAAGTCGATTTTTATTTCCTTTAGATTATTACCAGTTAGCGTTTACCTACATGCAAAGAGGATCCTACAAAGCATGTGTACGCATGTTAAAAAACTGTGAAGACTGGAAACACAAAGAACTAAAGATAGCAGTGTGTATCCTTGAAGCCGTGGCTAGGGTTGGACAGTCAAGATGCAGAGAGTCAAGCCTGAACTCAAAAAGTTTAATTGAAAAAGCTGTAAGGTTGTATCATAACATTCCTCAAGATCAGTTTCCTTCAGACGATGAAATAAGAATATTATTTGAGAAAATCCCGAAGATTGAGAAAAACATGAAATTAGATTTAGTGTAATCATTCGCTAATAGTCTGTGTTAAACGGAGTCTTTACCCTTTATATGTTTATATTCTATGTCTTGGTAGATGTTGAGATGTTATTGGTGTCATTAAGTTATATTTTATAAAGTAAGGCTTAATAAGGTTTTAAAAACTCTGCATATTTATATGTTGTTGTTTTTTTACGAACACTAACTTACCATTATTATAATTACTGAGTTTACAAACTCTTGTAAATTTCTCATAAGGATAAATTCCTAAATAAAGATAACTCTTGTCCTCTGAAATTAGATCCTTATCACTATCGTTAACTTCGGAATAATTCTAAAGGTTGAGTGCCTATTCTTTAAAGGGAAGTAATAAATAAAAAGATACACAAACGCCATGAATTTTAAGAGAGGTAATTTTTAATCTCTCATTTTTTACTGCTTTGTTCAGGTATAAATATATTTTAGTATATTATTTTTTAAAAGAAAAATTTGACCAAAACCTTAATATTGCTCAATTGTAATAAATTTTACTTTTTTTTTTATTAACAACTACAGTGAAATTTCATTTAAAAACGTAAAAATGTTGTTAAGAAGTTAATTCCTAAAACTCTTTATTTGAAACTTCGGGGTCGCCAATTGTTATGTAATTTTTGTCCGGGGTGGACCTAGATTTACCCCATAACGTAAACTTAAACACTAAAAATAAATCTCTTATGGTTAATCGTTTAAACCAGTGATGCCCAACCTAATTCGACCGGCAGGCCATTTTCGATTCCGACACTCGTGTCGCGGGCCACATGACCGAAAGAGTAAAAAAAAAACGAAATAAAATTCACCTGAACTAATGTTAGAAACCGATGGCTCTCTTAAAAGGATATTTGAAGTCGATCTTTGTTTTTAGACGTCGGAAAATGGCTTCACATCAATTATCATTATAACTTATTTTCGTATCTCTTTTTGGCAAGTAGGCTACTCCCATTGATCCTTCAATTTCTAGGCGTAGTTTAACAATCTATTATTCGCGGCTCTCCTCAAGAAGGGCATCTTTTTTTTGTTTTAAAATCCGTTTGTATGTTTGTTTTTTAAAGCAGACACACTTTCTTTACAAATCAAATAATTTGAATTATCATGTTCCACCAAAAAAAAATGCGTTCACTGTTCCTATTAGATTCTACATTGAATTTCCCATTTCATAAACGTACACATGTTAAAAGTCATTGTACCAATCTATCTGAGCTATTATGACCTAACGAAGGTGAAGATACATTTTGAATCATTTTATTTTTTGGAGTGACGGGATTTTCTACACTTTGTGCCGACGGTTCGGCGGGCCGGATGGAACTACGTCGCGGGCCAGATTTGGCCCGCGGGCCGTAGTTTGGGCATCACTGGTTTAAACAATCTGTCATATAAGCTATGCATTTTTTTATTATGTGTACTTAAAGTAGTAATATCATGTATAGTGCAACTTATAAGGCTACAATGCTATGACAAAATTATGTTATTTTCATTTTTATGTTTGATCAGATTGTAATTAATTTATTTAATATTTTACCTTTTTACTAAGCAAATATTTTTTTAAAGCCTAATAAAGAGGCTAATAGGGGCGG
>JADKLZ010041663.1:0-28336 GCA_021533235.1 Biomphalaria straminea
ATCTTTATCTTGAACTTAAATCTAAAGTAAGATCAATAAGCTAGCAGTCTCTAGAATTTAGTTCTGAAGTGAACAGTCTAGTCCTCTAGTAAGTGTAACCAGTCCTGTGGATCCCCTACAAATGTAGACCAAGATCTAGACATAGATGATAAGATCTAGAATGTAGATCTAGAGAATTTAGTTTCTAAAGACATTAGCTTGATATTTAGATCTACTGACTACTGTATTTATTATAATAAGTAGATCTAGATCCATATTCCATATAGATAGATCTTAATCTAGATTCCTAGATCTAGAGGTCTAAATAAATCTAAATTATTCTATAGATCTAGACATCTAGCTAAAATACAATGTTATGAATCAATAGCGCTTCGATATTTTTTAAAAATTAATACAGGAATCAGGAATTATTTTTTTTTTTGCATTTGACTTTTAAGCGCCAAATAATTAACTTCTAATGAAAATAAAAAGTCACATTGGTGACTGAATGGTACTGATCCTCTACTCCCATCGCTCTCGCGTTGTTCATTTGTAGACTAGATCTAATTGCTAGTAAGAACCAATCAACATATAGATCTATATATATTGACTGAGCAATGTGTCCAAACCACCTTTTCTGTTGTCCCCCCCCCCCCAGACGGCTCAGCGTGACCTCCGTGACCGCTCGTAAGCTAGTTTAGAGAAGAAAAAAAAATGCAAAATTCGTAACGCTGCGGATTAATTTCGTATTTACATGCTCGCTGTCATTTTTGTGAGATTTTGCATAATGAATACGCATTTTGATTTTGAATAACAGTAGGCAGGTCTGTACACCCCTTAGCCCTCCTTGTCCTAAAAAGTAAATAGACCATATTTCTGACAAATTCTAACAAAATGGTCAGTGTAAGGCTAGTCTAGACTACTGTAGTGGGTCATGACAAGACAACAATGCAATAGTGTTAAATGTGTGTTGAGTGGTCAGGCTAAAAAAAATAGTGATACACATTCACACTGCCACAGTTAGTCAAACATGTAGATCTTCTCGTAGCACATATATTCACATATTATATATCTTTTTGATTATATATAGATCTAGATGGATTCTGATAGATCTACTTTTTAAAGTTTTTATAATATACGAATGGGGTAGTAATACTAACACTAGTAATACTATAGTAGTATAATGTAATAACTGTAAGTCTGTATTGTCTGTATAAACTTCAATAATAATAAAGTGTATAGACTCGAGTATAGA
The DNA here is from genome assembly GCA_021533235.1 of Biomphalaria straminea. Lineage (NCBI taxonomy): Eukaryota > Metazoa > Mollusca > Gastropoda > Planorbidae > Biomphalaria > Biomphalaria straminea. Next base: position 1,235 of record JADKLZ010041663.1, read on the forward strand.
GTCTAGATCTAGAACTCTATTAATTATTTTTATACAATTATTATACATCAAACAAAAATAAAATCCTTTTAAAATACATCTCCTCTTGAAGGCTCTTGCTTACTTAGAGTAAGACTTATTACCACTTACTTACTTAGTTAGTGGAAGAGTTAGACAGTTAAGTAATTTACTAGATCTAGTTAGTTTGTTGTTAGTGTTACTGTTACAGTGTTAGTAGACCGTCTCAAGGCGTCTGTCACTTGACTGTCTTGACTTACCTCTGTCGAATTTTTTGCCATCAGGGTCGACATGTTTTACGTCAAAAATATCCTCAAAGAGCACGCCAGCCATTGTTTATTAATATTCAGCTCCTTAAATGAACAGAATGGTTTACGTTATCAAGACTATTTGGTTTTAACTAGAGTAGGTGATAGAAATCTAGATCAGATACCAAAAAATTGGAGAACTACATGCAGTTTCTTGTTTACCTCGGTATTAACGACTATAAATATTTTCATACGCACAAGATTTCCGGTGAGCACAGACCCATATACAAAATCTGACACGCCCTTGGAATACATATGATATATAGAGATCTAGCTCCTCCTTTTGTAGTCGAAGAACGGCGAAGATGATCACATTTCTCATTCACTCATTTCCTATGGACTTGAAGGTGACTGTTAAGTCCAATCCTTGCTTTAAATAAGCCGGTCGCATACGTGGCATGGGTAGGCTAGATATCACTGCATCTTCTCTCAGCTTTTTGTTTGTTCGGCGCTCTTTAATTCACCCTGGCCACTCTTTTGCTTCAAATTTCAAGACTCACAGCTTCACGCCATGAGGAGCGATCAAGAGCTAGTGCTTCCCAGCTGAGAATGTCGATATTGCATTCCTTGAAGGAGATCTTGATAGTGTCTTTACATCGCTTGTATTGACTTTCCTGGGAGCGCTTAATTTCTTGCATAATTTCTCCCCCGTATAGAAGTCGTTTGGGAAGGCGATTGTCTGGCATGCGGACTACATGTCCCACCCATCGAAGTTGGAATACATAGTGAACGAGCAGAGCATTGTAATTTGTTTTTAATTGATCAGAGGCGTTGACAGCAGGCGTGTGCGGCCACTCACGGTCCAAGGGCTGTGAGGGACAACGCTCCTGTCGCGCCTCACAGGTTTCTGTAATCATTTAAATCTATATAAATTAATCTCTCGACATATAGGCTACTCTGTCATTTTAGATGGGTACAGCACTTCAAAAGACTTATGCAAATTGATATAGAAATGTGATCATATGTTAGGAAACTTAGGAGCAGCTTCGTAGTGAGCAACACTTGAGCCCGGGGCAAGGCACCCCCCACACACACCTATCTTGGATCAACAATTCAAGATGACCTGTCTCTAGAAAAGGAGATTAAAAAAAAAAGCATATCGAAGGCAGCATCGACCTTCGCTAGACTCAGACCAAGAGTTTTGGAAAACCAGAAGTTATCTACAGCGACCGAATGGTGGTATACAAGGCATGCGTTCTGAGTACGCTATAATACTGTACGGCAGTGAGTCGTGGAATATCTACGCAAAGCAAGAGAGAAAACTAAGCTCATTCCATTAGCGCTGCCTCCGAAAAATCTTGAAAATCACACGGCAAGAGAGAGTGTACAATACTGAGATCCTTGCATGAACGTGCCTTCCCAGCATCGATCGTTACAGTCCTCAGACAACGCCACATGCAATGAGTAGGACATGTTCGCCGGATGGAGGACAATCGCATCTCTAAAATCATTCCTTACGAGCAGCTCGCGTCTGGCTCTGGAAAAACTGATAGCCCCACCTTCGTTACGATGATGTAATAAACGAGACCTTAAAGCAGTTAACATCGATACTGACCATTGGAAAGACATAGCCCGAACTAGTTGGAGTGAGAAACCCACCAAGGAAGCTATATATATATAGACTATTATGGACAGTGAAAAAACATGGACCTCGGTTCTGGAAGAAAAACGTGTCATACAAAAATTTCTGGCTCCTTTGCCACAAAGCGAAAGCCACTTAAACCTGCGTTATATGTGGACTGGATAGTCTCTCCAAAATAGGGGTGCACAATCACACGAAAAAGTGTTCGAGATGATATTAGATGAACCATAGCCGTTCTTCGACTGAAGGACTCCTTTTGTCTCGGAAGACAAAGGATGCGCCCAGGTGAATCACTGGTTTTGGTTTCGCCTTGAGACAGGGCAGAATCTGCAGTGACTATCAAGCCAATTCTGGAGAGGCAGAGTTTAATTGTCACAGTTCTAGCATGTATATGCATCCGTTTAAGGAAGAGCTGATAAGACAGCTTTCTTTTTTTTTTTTTCTCTTGACTAAGGCAACTTCATTTATTTTGCTCTCTGCGAGGTTCTTACAGTATGTCTCCATGCTTTCCGGTCTCCGGCTATCTTCTTCCAGATACTTTCGTTAATACTTGTGGTTCTCATGACTCGCTTGGACATCTCTGTAGGTTAGTCTTGGGCGGCCCTTGGATCTGACTCTCTCCACAAGAGAAATCTAGGATATCCTTAGGGATTCTACCATCTGACACGTATATAACTACTAATAATAGCTAATCGATTAACAACATAAGACCTCATATTTCGAAATGTACTATTGAATTTTTGTTATTGATCATCGATCATAATTTAACAAGGTTACAAAGACAGTTTGTGTGTAAACACAAACTCAAAATCAGCCCCCGAAGTGGCCTGCTCAGGCAGGTAAAAAGGCAGGTTTCAATACTTTTAGAAAGAATATCAGAAACTTTGAACTACAAACTATCAACAACTACAACCCATAATCTCCGTCCATATAAAAAGAATCGAGACGTACTCGTTTCGAAAGTGCTACCAACAATGTTAAATTGTATTGTTAGTTCAACTAATAACGACTTGATACCAGAGGAAGACAGAGAAAGTGATGGGAAGACAACATCAAAGAATGGACAGCTATAAGGCCTGTCAGTGAGTGAAATTCTATCAAAGGCAAAGGACAGAGAGGAAGACAGTAGACATCTTAAGTGTGGTGCCCAACGGTCCCGCAAAGTGTGGGATAGGTGAAGGTGAAATTAAATGTGAATCTGGCCTTACTGATGTTATTGAATGATTATTTAATTGATCTGATTGTTTTGTAAAGGGTCATAATCTCTTCTTCAAAGACTTAACAAAAAAATAAGCACCACTCCTTTTTAGTTGATAACTTGATACCCACTTTCATTGTCACTGTTGTTTTAAAATATACTCCATTTAAATCAAGTTAAATGCATTCTATATAGGCTTTTTGGTAGTTAATAGGAAAGAAATTACTTAATTTCAATATAAATTAAAAAAAAAATCTAAAACAGTTTGCATAATTATGCCAAAAATATATGGTAGATAGTCGTCTCCTTTACTATTAATAGTGAATAATAAAAATGGTGTACTTTTATAAAAAAAACTGCTTGCATCAGAAATTTGAAAGGTGTCAAATAGAATCTATCATGATGTTGGATTTTCAATATGTTTTCTAGTTTACGAGATCTAAACGGGACGGACGGACAGATATATTCCACACGAAACGCATATTCCCCTTTCTTGGCCGCTAAAAAAATGAGAGATTCAAAATAATTAAAGCTTGGCCAGTATGCATTGAGATTATGTGTGCCATGACACACGGTTTCATAGTAGGCCATATCAGTCTTCTAATTAGACAAATTCAATCGATAGATTATGCCGCCACTGATTACCATCATATTAGATCAAATTTTACCGTCTTTATATGAGATTCTACGTATATGTAGAGTTTACTGCCACCAATGAACATGTGTACGTTTGAATAGTCTATCTTAAAGATATAAAATTATAGAGATAGGAAGTGGCTTCAATGAATCAGACTATTCAAGATTCTTGAGACTTGAATCTAGAGTGAGATAATTATTATACAGTCTACTTGATATTAGATCTACTAGATCTATTATATTACCAAAACTAGATAGACCTAGAGATCTAGTATATTTTGTTTAATAATTAGATTCTAGATAACCAGATCTAGATCTAGATTAGAATTTAGATCAGTAGTTTTACTAAGTCAACTAAGTCTAAGTCCTTTTTTTAGTTTAGAGAAGTAGAAGTTTTACTTTTAGTTAATTTAGATTTTAGACAATTTAGATTAGTATCACACAGTCGCAGTCATCACAGTGACTTGAGTGACACACACACACAATCATAAAAAAAACCCATCTGCATGATATACGACTAATACGAGTTCGGAGTACGAAGCAGTACTGGCAGTAGTACAGACTACAGTCAGTACAGACAGAGTCTACAGAGTAACAGACCTACACAGTAATCTACTCACTCAGTTGTCTCAAAGACTCAGATCACTGCTGTGCTGATCAGTAGTACCAGTGTGAGTGAGTGTCACTGACACTCAGACACTGACTAGTGACTTCACTGAGACTGAGTGTGCATTGAACTTAGTTAAAGTCTTACACTTAGTCTTAGTCTTACTAGTCTTAGTTATATTATCTACTCTTGAAGTTGGCCATCTTGAATCTTGGTCTTGAGAGTCTTGATTTGATCTGGTAGAAAACAAAATATATGTGTGTAATTTACATTTCAAAAAAGTAGTTTGTGTTTGCTCATGAATGTACAACGTTTAGTTTTTACTGAGAAAGTTTGTACTTAGTTTGATGCCTCTCATCACCTGGCCCCTCGTGGACTGAAATGGAAGCACATGTCTAGAGGTCTAGCTATGCCTCTGGCTTACTCTCTAAGCATGAAATGAAATGTATCTAAAAGTTGACCTTTCTAGATTTCACATTCCTCTGTTATTGTAAATGTTATAATTCATGCTTGAAATTACCTTGACCTGACAATATTCTATGCTAAAAATGTAAGTTTGCTTTACAAAAATGTATTTCTATGTAAAAGTTTCTCATTGTTTGGTTTATACCTCAAGTCTGTAAATTGAGAACCAATTTTAATAAACCAGTGGAATTCATATATATATATATATATATATATTAAACAAGTTTAGTATTTAACTTATAGTTATTTGTATTTACTTTCAGGCTAAAAAATGTCTCAGCCAACATACCCCTCAGCAGGCTATTATGTGCCTCCACCTGCTGCTCAGGCTCCACCACCTGCTGCTCAGGTTCCACCACCTTATGCTCAGGCTCCAGCACCTGCTGCTCAAGCTCCACCACCATCAAAGTCAGTAAGTATTTGCCTTGATGGATACATTTCAAGGCAATCCAAAGTAAAGACATAGTAGTGCTCATGATTTATATCTATTTATGAACACATTCTGATTTATTTGGCAAAGAAAATTGTGAATTGAAAAACTCAATGCTGCTAAGATTACAGGATATGTTTTTTTTTATGGAGTGTGTGCATATTTCTAAAGTAACCAAGAGAAATGTTGTTACCTCATCTTGGACCTCAGACTATCAGGCATCAGGCACTTCTACTATAGGTGTTGTTTCTTGAGTTAAGAAAATAAATTGTGATTGGAATGAAAAGCAGCACTCTTTGGTTGGTCGCTTCTCTAGCTCCCAACCAATCATGTGTTGTTTCTTGTCGTGTGTAGGTGATTGCATCTCCGGTGGGTGATGATACTTCTCATTTCTGAGTGTAAATACTAAACTGTACATATTACAGTACTCTTAATTTGTAATATTTTATTTTTTAAGAGATTAATTTATTATTAGCTAATATTCGTGATAAAAGTTTTATATATTTTTTTAATACTATTTATATATTTTCATGGAAAATTTGCCAATCAAGTTCTGCAGTAAGCCTGCGAAGGAGCGAAGATGCCTGAATTATTTTTCTCATTAATATTCAGTAAAAACCCACAAAATGTGAAGCATGAAGTTGCAGGAGATAACTGTATCTCATTTTTGTTTTGTGTTGATGTTGTGAAACAGTCATCAAATGGGACATAAAGTCTAAATCTAAATGTTTGATTTATTAAAAAAGACTTAAAAGTCATTAATTTTGTCAAAACATTTTTTCAGAAAGGTGGTTTCTTTTCCAATTTAAAAAAAGAAGCAGAAAAAGCAAGTAAACAGTTGGGCAAAGAACTGGATAAAGCTGGTAAATCTATCAATGAAGCTGTTGATCAAAACTATCAGTCTGCTCTTCTGGTAAGTAATGGCTTCTATAAGAATAAGATTAATAAAATTAGTATATTTGATAGACTGCTTGCTGCTTTAAAAGCTAGAAAACATTTTTTACAGTGTAGGTCTTAATTCTATAGAGCTCACTGTACTAGGAAACAAAAGAAAAACCCAAGCTTCTTTTTTCTCTTAAGTAATTCTGTATGCATTTTGTTTTATTTAGCTTCTTAATTGTAATCAGTGACGACTATTTTGTTGGTACCTATAAGCATCAGGTTTATTTTTGTTACTATAGCCTGAAAGGCTATTTTTATTTCCCAATTATTTATTCATATTGAACATTTTTGTACTAACAACAAATTAAGATCCATTTCTTAGGTCTGTATACATAATATGTGCATATTAAACACAATCACGCCAGCTTTTCTATCTGACTAGAAGGTAATGCAGCTCTCCAAACAAAAACAAATTGACAAAGCTCTGCAAATTTAGTTTATGATAGAATAGGTCTACTATTGTTCAATTTTCAATTTGCCTTTGAGTACAGCTGTCCTACATGTTAACAATCCAAAATTCTTTCATCCACTTTTAATTGCTTATAAAGAAAGGTAAAATTACGTTTAAAAATTATTTTTTTTAAAGAAATTCTTCTTTTTTTTTTTAAAGTAAAACATGCTGAATATTTTTTTTTAGTACATTATAAAAATGTATCAAATGTTTTTCCCTAAATAAAATACACCCAAAAGATAAAAACCATAATAACTTTGAATCATTAAATGGCATTAGAAGAAAATGTATTATTGAAAACAGAATATAATTCTACAGACAACATTTTTTTATAGGATTCAGATTGTAAATTAACAGTGAAAAATGATATTATGAATTCTATATAATTTAAATATACAATTGTAGGTCCAACAAATAATGATTTTATATAAGTGACTTTGTCTTATTTTCCAAAACATAACTAAAATGGACATTTCATCCTAGACAAAGCTATTAATATAATATAACATGTGTGGTCTCTTTTGGTAATTGTAAAGACTGTAATATTTTCATTTTAAACCAATGTAATCTGCTATAAATAAACATTTTTAAAAATGTGTACATTTAGGTATTGATATTTGAAACTAATACATCTTGTATGAATGACTCTTTGTAGGACATGTTTAGAAATGGCAATACTGTTCAATTAGTTTCAAGGATCACTGGTCAAAGCCTTCAAATTGTGCTAAGTCCTCAAGGTCAAAATGTTTTAGATGCAAGAGGACCTCTTGACCCTCCAGCATTCAATAGTAAGTGAAAATATCTAGATAAAAGTCAAATCATGAATGTAATCCAACACTAAATAGATAATTATGGGAATTAAAATGAAATACTTTTCCATTACCTCAATATGTAATTCAAACTGTTTAAAAAACAACAACAACATAGTGTTAATTATGGGGACACGACAATTCGTTCACTGACATTTCGTTCACCGACAAATCGTTCACGACTTTTCGTTCACCAGACATTTCGTTCACGCGACTTTTCGTTCACGCGACATATCACTCACGGACTATTCGCTCACGGACAACTTGATCACCGACAGTTGGTTCATGACAAATCGTTCACACGACAAATCGTTCACTAACATTTCGTTCACAGACAGATTGTTTACAGACTAATCGTTCACTGGATATTTCCAAAAACAAAAGAATTTTTTTTTCGTTGTTAATATTTTGTTAATGAGGACAGTATATGTGATAAAAATTATAGGGCCTTGTTTAAAAAAAAAGAGATCTTACAAGCAAGCTGAAACATTTAAATGAGCCCTCACTTTACTATAGGTAACATTTTTACTTTCAATATGTAGGCCTTCTTTTACATTCATGTCCGTCATGTAGCCTTTTTGCCCTACCCATATTTGCTTTTCTTCTTAATAGCGGCCCATACCCATATCATCATGCCGCTATGGTTAATCCTCTACCTATACTCCCCTTTTTTATCTACCCATTCAGCTCGATACTCTAGTTAACACCTAGTTGAGTGCTAGACAGAATGAATAAATAAAAAAAAGCATTTAAAATAATTCAAAATTGCTCGAAGAGTAAAAAAAAAAAATACACCACACCATTTTATTAACAAAAACAAATATACAGACATGCTACTATTTTGTCCACAATCATATCAGTGTAATGACGAGAAATAATTTAGATTTTTAACAGTGGTACTAGATTTGGTATAATATATGGTTTCACTGTTCAACTCTGAACGTCACATAATAGATAGGCCTACATATCTAAGGTTAATACTTATCAATTAAGACATCTAAGAAAAACACAACTAATTACATATACAACACCAGGAAATATTTTGGTTCCCTGTCAAACAAATGTAAATTTATCTCAATACAACAAAACTAAATTGTTTCAATAAATTTGTTATTGAAGTCCAAGCAATCAAATTAGTCTGCTAATGGGTGGTCACATATAGAAACAAGTTAACTAAAATAAAAAAAGAACTCCTTTTAAACTTGATGGAAAGTACTATACTAGTGTCTAGTAGATCTTTTCAATGTTAACATATTGAAAATGTGTACAGGCAATGTCCAATAAAGTTTTATTACTTCAGATGTGCCACTCTGTCTAGCACTCAACTAGGTGTTAACTAGCGTATCTAGCTGAATGGGTAGATTCCCGGTAGATGAAAAAAAGAGGGGAGTGTAAAGGTATAATAAAGGTGAAAGTAAGAATGTTACCTGTAGTAAAGTGAGGGCCCGTTTAAATTTTTCAGCTAGCTTGTAAAATCTCTTTTTTTTTCTTTTTAAGTATATTTTTTATCACATAATGTCCTCATTGACAAAATATTAACAACAACGAAATTAAACAAACTCGGATTAGAATAGATCTCTAGCAATTTTTAATAGCTACAAAAGTTTTAATGTAAATAAATTAAACATGCGACGAGAATATATGAAATTAAAAATATGTTACTATCCAGTGAACGATTTGTCTGTGAACAATTTGTCCGTGCGTGAACGATTTGTCGCGTGAACGATTTGTCATGAACCAACTGTCGGTGAACAAGTTGTCGGTGAACAAGATGTCTGTGAGCGAATAGTCCGTGAACGAATAGTCGCGTGAACGAAAAGTCGTGAACGATTTGTCGGTGAACGAAATGTCAGTGAACGAATTGTCGTGGAACCGTTAATTATGCCTAAGCACTTGGTTAATTATAATTGCTATTAAAATTATTTTTAAAAAAAGTAAATTTATAGAAAATGTATGTATTTGTTTATTTAGTCTGAATATCTACACCTGTTGGCTACAACATCTAGTGTTGGGTATGCATATTGGGTCCGATATCTTGTGACTAGATTCATACTATCAGTAATTATAGATGTATTTAACTGTTTAATGTAGGTGTTTAAAGTCTTCAAATGAAATGTTAAAATAAATACAATTTGAATATAACTTCTTTAGTTCTTCATATTTGATGCATAAAGTTGTTAAAACCAGAAGTTCATCATTTTCTTTAACTTGAAGCAGTTTGAGTTGTATTTTGTAACAGCTTACTCATTTATAATCATATATAATTATAATCAACATTCACTTGTTCAATTTTCATTCTCAGCTGTTTGGACTGTAGTCAATGAAGGCAAAAATCAAGTTCATCTTCATAACTATCATAATTATATTGCAGTGAATGATGGAATTACATTTATTAAACATTGTGTAAGTATTGATTCTCACTCTCACTCAGAAGCAAAGCCACAGTATGAGAGATTGTTACAAAAAATATTAAAACACCAAAATATTGTCAAATCTCATTCCAGAAGCTAAAATTTGGGACTAGTGAAACTTGCCTTTCTAGAGCAATGCTGATCATGTTCTACAAAGCTGCATACTCTGCAGAGTCTCAAACAAGACACTGGCCCAAAACCTTTCTATAAAAATTTTTTATGGAGAACAGTCTGATCCAAAAACAGCACAGTGATCAGTGATGTTTATTTCAGATATAGGATTATTTATCTGAACTCTTCATTATAGTTTGAAATAATGTTGTTCAAAGAATCACTGTATCATCTCGATCAGGGGTGGGCAAATTACGGCCCGCAGGCCACATGCGGCCTGCTGAAGTGTTTTATGCGGCCCGCAAAAACCTAAACAAATCTTTGTAAATATCTATAGACATTATTGAAACTTGATTCTTATCATTTGTAATGAAGAGGCTAAAGAAACATTGTCTCCAAACGTCTTTCTAAAAAGTTTTGAAAAAAAAACGAAGATTATATTTAATAGCAATACTATATAAACTCAGTAAACAAAAATAAGTACTGTCAAGTATTTATTCAATGCTATGGAGAACTATGTTGAAAGAGTTGGGTTGGATTGTACAAGATGGCAAGGGTAACAACTGATAGAGCTTTGACTTTTTTAATACAATAAAGAAAATATCCCAACCATAAACTAGTAACTGGAAAGTTTACACATACCTACATTAAATTCACAAGAATTGTGAAGGATTGTAGTGTAACATTGTATTAATGATCAAGGGCATAGTTTAAATATGTTGCTGCTAAGGTCCATGATTGTTAAATGGCTCGCACAGGAACTACAGTTTGATATTACAGGGAAAAAAAAAAGCGAAACTTGTACTTAATGTTATTGGTCGAAGTACATTAGGTCTTTAATAAATTGCAAAATTTTTTTTTCCCCTTTATTTTGTATATTCTTATTTTATTCGGGGCCACCAAATTCACTTCGCCTATGGCCTTCAATTATCCAAGTTCCGAAAAGTATGTGAAGATTTAGAACTAAAACATTCTGATGTTTGGTAACACATTTGTATTCACTGGCCAATCATTTTATCAATATGGAATCTAAAGGAAGAAATTGTAAGGTTCCATGATGGACGTTGAATGTGACCCTTTCGTAATATCTCTAATGGAGAGTTTAAGAAAGACTTATGTTAATCATCGGAAGCATTGTAATTTGTTGTTTGTACATGAAATGTATGTGCATCTTAAAGCTTTTCAAACATACATATATATATATATATGCAGCCTGCCTAGTCCCCAAATTTTATTAATGCGGCCCTCAGTTGAAAAAGGTTACCCACCCCTGATCTAGATAAGTGCTATTAAGTAGACCTGGGACTGTAATAACACAGTAAATGAAGCCCTTGCTGGAATGTCAATTTGTTTTTCACCACCAACATTGAAGTAATTCTAATAACTAATATAATGTAGTTCAAAATGTACAAAATATTTGTAATGGAATACAATATAGGGGCTTACAAAAAGTTCAAAACCATATTTATTTATATGTAACTCTTATTTAAGATAAATTGAAACCTTCAAGAAGACTTTCGTTCAAAAACAAAAGATTCCATTTACCAAAATTAATTGAGGCATTTTATTTATCAATTTGTATTTTACATTTATCTATATCTTATACATTTAAATATTACTAGTTCCTTTTATTTTTGGTCATAAACAATCTAAGAGAAAATAAATAAATAACATGTAAAAGATTAATTGATCATGTGTACTATAATTACCTGTTTATATAAAAACAAAAACTTAATTGTAAAAAAAAATATTGGGTAAAAAAAAACAACCTCCTAGTAAAATGGTACAATTATCATTATATAAGTTAAGATTAAAATATATTTTGTTAGTGACATGATATATTGATTAACGTAATAAAAACTTTCTAATTCTAAAACCATAGCAATTTTAAGTAATAATGGTGACTATATCAAAGAATTCAAGAAGCGTATGAAATTAGATCAAACATATATAATATGACAAAATTAGTGCAAATTACTTAAGTATGGTATTTGAAGTGTAAATTATTTATGAGTTAAGTAACATGAAACACTTCAAAACTAACACTATCAGTTGAAAAAAAAAACACAGGATAGGCTAAACTGGAGGGCAAGCATAAAGAAGGGGTCCTGGGTCACAGATGGTGATTACACCAGAGGCAGGAAAAAGTCTGCAAACCTCTTGTGATTACAAATGCTCAACTTGTGGCTGTGATTGTGTATCTGTGATTGGATAGTCACATGAACGCCTGCATATGATGTGTGGCTTAATGGCATAAAGGTGGGGCACGGTGGTCGAATGGTTAAGCGTTTGGCTTTCGAACTTGAGGTCCTGGGTTTGAATCCCCGTGAAGACTGGGATTTTGAATTTCTGGATTTTTAGGGCGCCCCTGAGTCCACCCAACTCTAATGGGTACCTGACTTTAGTTGGGGAAAGTAAAGGCAGTTGGTCGTTGTGCTGGCCACATAACACCCTGCTTGTAAACCGTTGGCCAAAGAAACAGATGACCTCAACATCATCTGCCCCATAGATTGCAAGGTCTGAAAGGGACACTTTACTTTTTTAATGGCATAAACTGCTTAGCCACCTATCAAGGGGGCTTGAATTCAAATCCTGACTCAAGCTGTGCTGTTTGTTGAGCACATAAATCACCAATGGAAACCTCCCCACCCTCCCCCCTTTTCCCCTGAAGTAAAATGCTACAGATAGAAAGTACTTATCTATAAAATAAATCATTAATCTAAATAAACGTATTAGTTTAAATTACTTATATATATTTATGAGATTAGCTATCATGTAAGTGAACTATCTATGTCATTAGCCATGATGTAAATTATTTAACTTGAACAAGAGAAATCCAGTTCTATTAGGCTTATAAAAGTCAACCAAAAACTAATTACAAATAATATTCATAAATAGATCATCAAGAGATTTAGAATACTGTATCTTACATAGTACATATTATATGGAAGTCTTCTTGTGTGTTCCTTACAGCCTCCAGGTAGTGTCCTGAGCTTGGAGACCAAGTTTCAATTAAGTCAGATTCAAAGACAGTTTGTTACACTAGAATCTGTTAAGGAGAAAAACCGTCATGTTGGATTTTTGCCCACTGGAGAACTCAAACCAGCTTTAGCCAGCACAAAAGAAATTGAATCTCAGCTAGGAGTCCGTTTAATTGTAAGATCTTTTAGTGTTAATCTTTTCATTTGTCATCTTTTGCCTACTTAACAACCTAGTCTTATGGTTGAATATCTTTTAAAAAAACGTTTGTCAGAGTAATATTTTAAAAAATGTTACTTCATTAGACCAAAGTAAAAGTATGTGTATTTCTGCTGGGGATTTTTTAACTAAAATAAAAATGTAACAAAAAGTAAATTCTCTGTAAAATTCTTGAATTTCTATTTTTTTGTTTAAAAAAAAAACAAAAAAACTAAAGGATGCTAAATAACTAGTCTTACGGTTGAATATCTTTTAAAAAAACATTTGTCAGAGTAATATTAAACCTTGCTTTGGTTTAATGCTGTATGGTACAGGACAAATTGTTTGCTGAAATGGTAGTCTTTATTTCTTACTATATAAAACTTGGCAGTTAATTTATTCGATCTCTGCCCTCTCAAAATTGTAGACCTCTCAAATCCCAGTCAAAAGGAGATAGTTCAACAAGAAATACAAATACCCTAACCCAAAAAAATCCAGCTGCATCAGAATGGATTACTTTATGTTTAAAAACTTTGTGCTTTTATATATTAATAAGCACTTATGAAAAGTGCTTACACTTACAATTTAAAAAATCAAGTTGATCTTGGACCAAGGCTTGAAGGCAACTATTAGAATAATGCATATTCATGTATAGATGTAGTCTAAGTCACTGCTTTCATTTTCATCATTGACAATTTATAGAACTATTATTTCAAGATAAACATCTCATTTGCATCATTTAATTCCTCAAATTTATTGTCTTCATCTAAACCTGATTGCCCAGTGCCATGATTTAGAGAGATTGCTGAAATTGAAAGTCAATCACAAAACTGATATTCAAAAATAAATCAACAAAGTAAACTTCTTGCCCTCTCATTTTAACTTATCTGGCAAGAATTCCATTTCATTGGCTATTCATAAATTGTTGTATAGCAGTTTGTAGACCAAGCGCTGAGTGGCCATAAAAGGATTGAATAAGTAACAGATGCATTTGGCTGCTATGGAATTGAATTGGTTAAAATGTATTTGTTTAAAACTATAGTAAAAGATTGAAAATAATAAGCATTTATCAGTGAAGAGAATTTTACTAGAATAATTTGCCATTTCAATGGAGCAGATTAAAAGTATTAAAATATTACATTTAGAAGATATTTGGTTTTAATTTTAATACATGATATTGGTTAAAACAACATAAGCATCACTAATCTTATTCTTCTAGCCAGCTGTTGAGCTGTAGGTTCATTTCTTCCTACTGTAATTGGATTGTAGTGAAATCATGTTTCTAATACTACCTAGCTGTCATTTTTGTTAAAATGGTATCATTCCTAGCATTGACTAAAAAACTTTGTTGGCCAAAAATTAGTTTATTTACTTCACATATTTTTACTCTTAACTAAAGAACAAAATTGCAATAATTAATGTGTATATATTTACAGAGTACTGGTATTCCTGCTTATGGCAAATAAAGACAAGAATTTACATCTTTCCTTTTCATGGTGGTACAGTACATTTGCATGGATTGCATGGATACATTTTTAGTATGATTACATTTAATTTATTATATCATTATCCTGTACATTTCTGTACCCAAAGTATTATGTGTCTACACTCTGAACTTGCTGTTACTTTCCAAGTTTAGTCCAGTGCTAAATTTGTTCTGAAACAAAACTACATTATTGAGTAATTTAAAGCGTGAACAGTATGCTAAATAAACCACTGCAAGATATATTCTCTATAAATAGCTGATACAACAGTGGTATAATTTAATATTTTATAATATTGACAAGACATACCAATTCTTTATTTTGGTAATATGTCATCACTAATCAAGTGTTGAATGGGTTTAAAACTTGAGGGTTGCCAGTGTGATTATATGTACCTAATCAGATAGTTTTAGTATTTTTATTCTTGTTTCAGACATTTTGCTCTGATTCTTTGGTTTTTAGATAATATTCAAATAAAACAGATTTCCTTTCTAACAAATTGTAGGCTAAATGGGTGTTACTGAACATGCCATCACTGATGCTGATTTGACTAAGTCTTCCACTGGTTAAATACATTGTTGCTAGAACTATTTCTTTCTTCCTTGACTGTGACTATTTTCTCCTTGCTATTTTTTGTGATACTTTCCTTTATTATACTGTGGTGCTTAGACTCCTGTTAATAGACTGACTGACTGATGTATACATTTACATTTAGTTTTATAGTTGTTCTTTTACTACCTGATATACAGGCTATATTATTGAAGCTCCATTTTTTTTGAGTAATGAAATTGTTCACTTTAAATGCTAGTAAATCAGATTTGTTTTTGTTTGTTTTTGTTTTGTTTTCCATTTTATGAGAATGCAAAATTTTTAATATTTATCCTTTAATAAACAGGAATTTCAAAGAATGTTGGTTTTTTTAAATAAGGTGTTATACTTCTTACTTGACCTTGAACCATAAAACTAGGTCTTCAAAGTATTCTAGTCATTTTACAAAATTTTATCTCATTTTGTTCAGTCAATATTTTCATATCCCATGTTCATGTTTGATCTATATGTGTTTTTATTTTGCAGTCTTCTCATGTTTGATACTTAAGTGTTCTATATTCTGTTTGACTGTGTTTTTACTACAGCCATTGTTTGTTTTTTTTACTTGTTCATTGAACCTCAAGGGCACTTTTCCTGGGAAATTTTTGTTTGAACATTTGATATTTAACATTCTTTAGTTGTTGTTTTTTTAACAAAAAATGGAAATTCAAGAATTTTACAGAGAATTTATTTAGCATTCTTTAGTTGTTGTTTTTTTTTTTTAACAAAAAATGGAAATTCAAGAATTTTACAGAGAATTTACTTTTTGTTAGATTATTTTTAGTTAAGAAATCCCCAGCAGTAATACACATATTCTTACTCTGGTCTAATGAAGTAACATTTTTTAAATGTTGTTTTCACATTTGTAAAAAAATGTCAAAACAGATGATAACAATACCAATGACAATAGTTCTAGAGAGAAAGTGAAAAATATAGAGTAGTGAAGGCCTTCTTTCAAAATGCTATTATTACTTTTTATATTATTTTTTGATGTTTCTCTAAACAAGTAATTTTTGTTAGTGTTGCTACTGTATGCTTTTTGTTAAGCAATTAGTAATTGATTTTACCACTAAGGTTCATAGTTTTCATTCATGTGTTTGACATTTGTAAAACAAAAACAGAAAACTTAAGAATTATACAATGTTTGTTTTTATGCTTGGTTACTTTTGAAGATTCTTTTATTAACCATAATCCAAAGTAAATTTGACCTTTGTTACCTCTCCACCTTAACTCACTATTGAAAGTCTTGAGTAGCCTTGATTATCTTTTTGCTATAAATGAATTTCAGTTGATTTAGTTTGCTGAGATTATTTTCTGCAATGTATTTATTCCCTATGTATTTTAATGTAATATTTGCAAACTATGTTTTTGATCTTATCACCATTATAAGTTGTGTTACTCTCTACCTTGAATGGAAAGTGTATTTTATATATCAGATTTAAAATATAAGTATAATTATGATCTTTTTAATTTGAACATTTACTCTGTTTTTTACATTCAAAGATGCCTGACAAGTTTGTTTTTTTTAGAAATATATATATATATTTTTAGTTTTTTTATATGCATTTTTTTGGTGCAATTTCTACTTTTTTAAAAACTAATTTAAACAAGGTAACAAAGACAGTTAGTGTGAAAACACACTCAAAATCTGCCCCTAAAGTGGTCAACTTTTACTAGTAGGTAAAAAGCCAGTTTTCAATATTACCAGAAAGAATATCAGAATAAAATTCCATTAAAGGCAAATGACAGAGAAGAATGGAGAAAGATGGTTGACAGATCTTGTGTGGAGCCCCAACAGTCCAGCAGATCAAGGTATATGTGAAAGAATCCATTGGTTAAGTGTTTGTAATTATGTCTGTTTTTGCACTTCTAGTTCACAGAATAATATGGAAAAACTACTTACTAATTGTTGCTTTAAATTATGTTCCACTTATATAAATACTAAACAGATTTTTTCTATTTAAAAAAAAGAAGTAAACATTTTTATTTTTTTTTTTGCAAATGTAGTACCGGTAGTTAGTTTGACAGAACTGAACTTAGCAATAAAATTGTAAAAAAAAACAAACTTTTTAAATAAAAATCTAAAAACGTTATCATAAATGTGTTTAAAATATTGTAAATAGTCCTCTCCCTTACTAAATAGCCTCCCGTATTTGTTACTATTAATAGTGAATAATTTTTTTAAAATGGTGCATTTTTATGAACAATCTGCTTGATAAGTTGATTTTAAAAATTAAAATTTTTGTTTTCAGAAAAGAAAAAAAATAGCCACTGCATCAGAACTTTGAATATTCTTAAATATAATGATGTCGGATTTTCCATGTCTTTTCTGGTTTAGGAGATCTTGGACGGACAGACAGACCACACTAAACTAGTGGGGGCCACTAAAATAAAATGTTTGTGGTTTTAGTTCATTAAAAGAATTATTTTATATGTGTGTTTATGTATAGCAAAAAATCTATATATATATTTATATTATCTAATATTTATAGTTTCATTCCTATTAAGGCCAGTAATTGATTAATATTTTGCTTTGTTAGAATTCAATTGATTTATTTTAGTTTTTTACTTATATCTACAAATATTTTACACACAATACATTTTCTTGAAGTGTAGAGTAATGACTTGTGTTTGTATTCCTCAGTAATGACTTGTGTTTGTATTCCTCAGTCATGAGTTGTGTTTGTATTCCTCAGTAATGACTTGTGTTTGTATTCCTCTTTGTTTTCCATCCTTTCATTTTCCACACAAATAAATGTGCCTCTATCAACCCAACAAAACCCAAAGGAGTACCAACATTTAACTACACTAATAGTGTCTGTGTAGTTTGTACCTTGAGTGTCAGAGGAGTGCGTACAGTGGGATGGGGAGGGACTAATTGTTCTTCCATACTTAAGAATCAGGGGTGTTTTATTATATTATTATTTAAACAGCCACACACAAATGCTGCAACAATTTGAAAATAAGAGACCTATTGAATTTTTCACTCAAAATATAGACCTATGCAGAGCCGGATATAATGGAGGTTAGACCGGAAAGAAAGAAAACTAAATCAAAATTTCAATGAGTCAGATTCTTTGAAGTATTTATTTCTCATTGGCAACAATGTCGTGATTAAAACGTGTTTGCTTTTAGTTGTAACATGCTTGAAATATGTATAGACCGATATAATTTCCGATGTACGGCAGTGCGTCTACCAATGGCCTAACCCTCCACAGATTCAAACATATAAACTTTTTTTAAATTTCATAAACCCGGTATGTGGTTTAAAAATGTCAGGATTGTCACGTATTGCCATTCTCTACTGCCGCGTAGAGCATTTTTGAGGGGCTAAATTACAGTGGGTAGATATTGCGAATTTCGCTAATATAGTGTGTTGCTATGGGAAAAAAAACGAAATTCATGACGAATTTTTTGCGCTTATATTTTTATAGCTTCTTAATTGGCGTAATGGTTAATGAATAAAAATATGCACCAGAACAAAATTGGAATAGTATGTGTTGGAAAAAGCACTGTTGGAACAAAAATATGGTTGAAATTACTAAAGGACTGGTTGCATGAATTCAAAATGTTGCCCTGAATGCTTGTATCCGCACATTGTTGTGTGCTTTGGGAACAGGTAAGATGCTCACTGACCTATACAAAATTCTGGATGTAAGCATGTAGCCTACGACCTTCTACTCCACATGCCCGGGCAAGCTACGTGTACCTTGCCTCACTGTGGCGCCTAGGTGGAAACGATCGTGAGAGTTTGGAGTGTCCTTGTCACTGGAATTGAACGTCAAACTAAACACGAGTTTAACCCAGAGTCTGACCCCCCCCCCCTCACCAGATAGAAAGGTTCATGTGAGGTGTACACAGTTGATTCAGGCCTTGGGTTCCAAGTGCGAAGCACAACATTACACAACAATTTAAATTGAAGGAAACATATAATTACTTCATTACATTAAAAACCATCCTTTGGATGCATTTCGCAAGTATGTGTATGTAAGATAGTTACAGCTCTTCTTTTCCATACTGAGCTTTGTTGGCAATCTGAAGGGAAAATCTAAATCGATTATTGAACATACAAGACATGAACTTCAATTTTTCTTAATGATAGATTTGAATTGAGAAATTGTTTGCATGACTAGAAATAGATTTGTAAGCTAGAATAAATAGCCTCACCTTTGCTAAAAATTGTTTTACGTAAAAGATAGCCTTACGTGAATGCCACCATAGCAAAACTAAATGTATGGCAAAAGATAGTTGGAAATGGAGAAGTAGAATAGTTTCTCTCTCTTCTCTTTATAAAAGTTCGGCTACCGGTATTAAATAGGATATTTGGCATTTCATTTATTTGGGGTATTGGCACTCCGGTTTTAATTTAGGCAATGTCGTGCCGCGGTTTTAATCTAAATTGATGAAGATAACGCTGAAATGCATTTGACAACATTTGGACAGTTCGCAAATGAGCTTGAAAAACTATTTCTCTGACTTAAACACAGAGGCGTCACTAGGGTGGGTGTCACCCGGTGCGGTAAAAAAATCAGGGTGTCACCCCCCCCCCAGCGTTCCACTTATTCTTCAAATAAAAAACTATCGTTGTTCAGTTGTTGTTTTTTGCGCAATAATACAGTTCGTGTATTGCTGCTACACAAAGTTTAAATGAGTATCGATTATGTTTTTTTTTCTCTTACATATTATCGTTAATCATTACATACATTAACATCTACGATTTTTTAAATAGAAAGAAATTAAAAACCAACTGAGCATGCTTTCCTAAGTAAACATTAAACAGCTCTTAATGGAAACTTTTGAACATTATAATCACATATAGTGGTAGTTTCATGAAGACAACTAATGAAAAATGCAACTTAATGAAAAGTATATTGATAGGTACAAAACTTTTTAAAGAATTTTTTTACATATAAAAGTTTACAATAACTTTAGAAAATAAATATTTAAATTTCCTTTTCAGGATTTCAAATTAGAAAACTTATAAAAAAAACTTTAAACTCAATATATCTTGCGACTTCGTTTTCAATGGACATAATTTCTTAATTTGATTTAAAAAAATAGTTGTTAATTAATGTTTTAATGAGAGAACGTTGTTAGTTGATGTTTAATAAGAGACCGATATTAGTTAATGTTTGAATGAGAGAACATTGTTAGTTGA
Organism: Biomphalaria straminea; assembly: GCA_021533235.1. Taxonomy (NCBI): domain Eukaryota; kingdom Metazoa; phylum Mollusca; class Gastropoda; family Planorbidae; genus Biomphalaria; species Biomphalaria straminea. The sequence continues at coordinate 21,589 of JADKLZ010041663.1, forward strand.
TGTTTAAATGAGAGAAAGTTGTTAGTTGATGTTTAAATGAGAGAACGTTATTAGTTGATTTTTAATGAGAGAACGTTGTTATTTGATTTTTAATGAGAGAACATTGTTAGTTGATGTTTTAATGAGAGAACGTTGTAAGTTAATGTTTTAATGAGAAAACGTTGTTAGTTGATGTTTTAATGAGAGAACGTTGTTAGTTGATGTTTTAATAAGAGAACGTTATTATTTAATGTTTTAATGAGAGAACGTTGTTAGTTAATGTTTTAATCAGAGAACGTTGTTAGTTAAATTTAGTTTTGCAAAGCTTCTTTTCACATGACGCCTTGTAAACATGCATTTGGCAAGAAAGGTTTAATTCAGAGGCTGGTAGAGATTCGTTGTCGTCTTTCAAAACTTTGCTGCATTCTAGTAATCTAGTTTTAGTATTGCTGTTCACATATCTCACCGTCAGGCCCAATATAAAAGAGATTGATGCACTCAGCATTAACTTCTTGCTCTCTATTTGAATAGTAAATCTTAAGAATACTTTCCTGATATTTTCATATTGTTAAAACGTATTTTTCTTTTTCATTAACATGCTAGTTTGATTTGAGAAAAGTTATCTTAATAACATTTTGAGCTAACTTTTCACATATTTCGTAGAGTAAATGTTTAAGTGCTCGAAAATGCACAAAGTGCACTTTGAAAATAATTAACACTTTAATTTGAAGGTACTTTTGTGTTTACTTTTTTGAGTACATCTGCCAATAGGAAAGTCAAGCAATGAAAGTTATGCGTGTATTCACAGACAGCTGGCAATCATATTTGTGCTGCGCCTCTAGTGTTTGTATTTTCAGAGAGACGGCAAAGATTTTCGCCGTCACACTTTCATAAAATCGTTCTTTCATGGGTCTAACAGCAACACCATGAGCACACCAGCGATTTGTTCATATGACACGCTATCATTAATTATATTATCCTATCTATTAGTATTAGTGGCAAAGAAAGAAAACCCTTTTTCTAGAGAACCAAGAAAGTATAATTAGAAAATATATTCCGATTAAGAATTTGGACCACATAGCTTAAGTAAACGGTGTACACATCCATTCAAGTTTCTTTGCTGTTCTTCATTTATTACTGCCTGCACTTCTTCATGAATCGTTGACATTGTAGCTGCATTATCATGTCCCTCATCATATCGATACGTTAAGCCCATATTTTTTCAGTCGTTTTAAATTATCAGAACTGATACACTAAATTTGGCCCAAATTAAGAGGAATATCCTACATTTCTGTCATTTCAACATTACCATTGCTACTGTTAATATATCTTACAACTTCAGAGATCTATGTTAGGTTTGCTGTAATACAAGATACCTGCTAGAGTACCTTGCAGCTTTTATGTCTCTCATCTGTGAAAAGTATATCCCTTAAGTGGTTTGCTAAAACATTTTTATATATTTCTGGTACAAGCTTGGAAAGTAACTTTTTTTGTCATCGCTGACTATCGTATAAGTTATTATTTCCACTCTGGCTCATATGTGGATAACATTTCCACAATCCCGAGAAAAACAAATTTCATTATTCAATGAAAAGTCTTCTTCAGTTCGCCACCATATACCAACTTTTTCTTTGCTAGAAACAATGCGATAGTAAGCAATCTATAATACAAGATGTTCCTCTGTTTTCCCATCTATACGTCAATCATAGCAATGACGTCCTTGTCAATTTTTGGAAGCTAAAGTCCTGCTCCCAAAATGTTCCTAATTTGAAAGCCTGATAAATGTCCTTCAGTCTTCTCTCGAGTTTCTTGCTGTGGACATGTCCACTATTTATCAGAGAAGAAAATCTTGCTATTGATGTTTTCCCATTTAGAATAATTTTATTCAACAATTTCTAAGCTTTATGATTTTGCTTCTGTCACATTTTAAAGTTGGTATTTTTTAATTATTTTTTTAAGTGCCTTTTTTACACTTGGGTGTCACCCCCTATCGGGTGTCACCCGGTGCGGACCGCACCCCCCGCACCTGCCTAGTGACGCCTCTGCTTAAACAGATACTATTGAATGGATAAATGGGAGAAAGCTGAAGGAGAGTGTAGGGTACTCAGCGTTACACAAGTTTTACAAGAGGTACACGTAAAAGTTTGAGAAATACTGATCTATGGACATGGATTTAATTTTTTGTTGTATGGATCAGTGCTATTGTATTGACTTTCTTACTTTTGCAATTAAAAGAGCTCTTTGCACCACTTCCCAGGTCCTCAGTGTGTTGAAGAAAAGGTAAGGTCAAATGCAAACTCACAATTTAATCTCTCCTATGTCTAGATTAAGATCTCAGTTTGATTCAGGTATCTAGATTCTTGAACCAGTCAATAAGTCTAGATCTAGACTCCATATTAAATTTCAATCTAGAAAAAATTAGATCTAATAGAATCAATTTGTTTTCTGGAAAAAAAAAATTAAAAATATTAAAAATATTAAAATGATATTAATTATTATTTATTATAAAATAATAAAATATTAAAATGCTCCATGATCCATGCTTTTAATTTGAAATTATTTTAATAGTTTTAAAAATTAGATCTAGAGTAATGTATGTCTTCCGAACAAATTAAGGGCTGCCACCAAGTTTTTTGCATTTGAATTTTTATAGCTCCGTAAATATGCCATAAAAATGGTTAATCATATAGGAAAAATCTACAAATATATCTATAAACTGGTCATCCATTTGCCCATATGGTGATATGCCCATAAAAATAGCTATATTGTTTTATTATGCTACGCATAGTTACAATTAAATATGATGTTGAAGAGGGTCAGGTAATCAGGTCCAGCGTAAACATGTAACGAACACCATACTCATCTCTGTACACTAACGAACTTTGCTGTACACTAACGAACACCTCTTGTTTATTGTATTTAAAAATAATATTATCTGTCATTTTTTTAATTTAAATATTATTTTCTTTTTAAACCAACTCAAGACTGACAGATTAGTGTTACTTAATTGGTCCCTTCTCTGCTAAACCCTCAACTTTACAAAGGACCATACCTAGTTCATCTTGTAGATGTAGAATCTAGTTGACCCAAAGAAACAAACAAAATGGGCGACAGCCGCGACCCAGCGCGTTTAGCCCGCTCGCTCCAGTCTGTGATTGTGACCTAATTTGGTACCAGATTGATCAATAACTGTCCCTCCCGCTACTTTTTGTTTCTTTGTGGTACCATGCTATTGCTAGGTGCTTAATTAAGAAAGAGAGTCTGAGAGAGAGAGGCAGGATTGTGCACTCATAAAAACATTTTTTTTTCATTCACATTATATCCAAGTCATTAGCACTTGGTTTAGCAATATTCCCTTTCTTTGTACTCATTCACATCACACTTGGTTTAACAGCTAAAAGAAATCAACATTAAGTAAGAAAATGTTAGACCTACGACCTATACTAGACCTAAAAATCTTCTTAATCCCGGACGTACCCTCCTTCTGTCCTAAAAGAAAAAAAATGGCATCATCCTACCAGTGCCCTTTGAACCAGTGTAAAACCCTTGTTTTTCAGCGTAAACGAAATTAGCTGTGTCTGAACTATAAAGGAATGGAGTATAAATAAAAACAATAGACCGGTTTCGTCTTAGTTATTAAAATAAAGGCTCATTTTAACAAAGATTGTGGGCTGTTTGTTAATATCAGGAAATAGGGGATGTTCGTTAGACGTGTGATTAACTATAGGTCTAGACTCTACATTGTTTTGCTAGGGCCAGGCCAATATTGAATATTTGAATACAGGTCAGAAAATACAAACCTTTTTGGACACCAGAACTGAACAATTTAGTAAAAGAGAGAAACAATGCCAGGAAGACTGTAGAAATAAACCCCACTAGAGAGAACAAGACAATGTACAATAAATTAACAGGTCAAATTAGATACAAAATTAAAATAGAAAAAAAGAAAAACTGGACCACAACATGTGAAAAATTAGACCTAAACAAGGATGGTCGAAAGGCCTGGACCCTTCTGCATCGGCTAGCAGGAAAAAAGCAAATTACTAACCCCCAACCATTAAAAGACACTGATGACTTAATTACAGAAAATCTAAAAAAGGCAGAAACCTTCAACAAATACTTTGCTAGCATAAATAAGACAAAACCAAGAAAACAACTGGACCAGGCTTTTAGCAATATCCTAAAAAGAGAAGAACAAGCTCCAACTGTCAGCTGTCATATCTTTGACGCTCCCTTCACTCTATATGAGCTCAAAACTGCCCAAAAAAACCTTAGGTTAAGAAAATCCCCTGGACCAGATAAAATAACAAATGAAATGATCCGGGGACTAGGATGGCAGGCCCAAAACTGCATACTCAATCTTATCAACTATACATGGAGAACAGGAGACATACCACAGGAATGGAGAAACGCAAACATAATACCCATCCTCAAGAAAAATAAGCCACCAGGAGACCCTAAAAGCTATAGACCAATATCTTTAACATCAAACATTGGCAAAATGGCAGAAAAAATGATTAATAACAGACTTTATTGGTGGCTAGAAAGTACTTGCTCACTCCACAACGCACAAGCTGGCTTCAGGAAAGCAAGTAGAACAGAAGACCACCTCTTTCGCTTTATCCAGGACACAATAGAAGGGTTCCACGAAAACAAACACACTACAGCAGTATTTATAGATTTGCAACAAGCCTATGATAGAGTGTGGAGAAAAGGTCTATTTTTGAAGATGAAAAAAATGGGCATCCATGGAAAAATGTACAGCTGGATCAGGGCTTTCCTAAAAAACAGAACCATCCAAACCCGATTTGAAGGCGCCATCTCTAGTAAAAAAAGTTTGGAAGAAGGCCTACCGCAAGGTTCAGCCCTTAGCTGTACACTCTTTCTAATCTTCATGAATGACCTCCCAGACCTCATTTCAGTCAATAAGGCACTTTACGCAGATGATCTCCTAATTTGGACAACAGAGAAATATCCAGTGCTGACTAGATCCAAATTAAACAGAGCCCTCACAACTATCTCCACGTTTTCAAAATTATGGAAAATGGAAATAAACAAAGAAAAGTCAGTTTATTCAATCTTTAGCCACAGTAACAAAATAGCAAAAAGAAACTACATCCTAAAAATAGACTCACAGCCAATAAATAAAGAAGAAAATCCAACTTATCTTGGTGTAAAATTAGACCAAAGACTGTCTCTAAAACACTTTATGGCTGATTTAAAAGAAAAGGCATCTCAGAGATTAAACATAATGAAACACCTAGCAGGAACATCCTGGGGAGCTGAAAAGAAAACCTTAAGACAGTTATACACTGGATATGTCAGATCTGTCATGGATAACTGTCTCTCCATACAAGTAGCTGCCAACAAAACCTATCAGTCAGCTTTGGACGCAGTCCAAAACCAAGCCTTGCGTCTGGTCAGTGGAGGTATGAGAACCACTCCCACAGCTGCCTGTGAAATAGACTCAAATATTGAACCTCTTAAGTTAAGGCGCAACAGAGCAGTTTTAGAAGCCATTGAGAGATACAGAAGGTTGGAGGATGACCATCCAAATAAATTATTAACACAGAGAAATAGGAAAAACAATAAAAAAAAGCAAAGAACACTGATTCAAATTACTGACGAACTAGCCTTAAAACACCATCTACCCAATAACAGAGAAAAAATCACCAGATTCCCAAACATAACTCCTGGACTTAACTATAAACAACCAACAATTAAAACACATCTAATAAATAATACTCTGACAAAAGAATCAAATCCACTGGAGCTCAAAGTAGGCACGCTTGAAACAATTGAAAGCTATCCAAAAACAACCATCCATATATACACAGACGGATCAGCCTTCAAAGCCACCATCAATGCCGGTCTTGGTGCCTTCCTGGTCTTCCCCAAAAACATACACTTTGAAATAAGTGCACCCTGTGGCGACTACTGCTCAAACTTCCAAGCTGAAATTGAGGCAATTACCATAGCCTTGCAAACAGTCGAAAATAAATTACATGAAGGAATACAAGCACCATCAGATATTGTTGTCTTTACAGACTCACAATCCACTCTTCAAGCACTTAACAGCAGCACCACAAAAAGCCCAAGAGAGTTGACAACACTAAAAATGATAATACACCAGATGATGACCAATTTAAACATCAACATCATATTACAGTGGATCCCTGGACACATTGGTGTCATGGGAAATGAAAGGGCAGATAAGCTCTCAAAGGCAGGATCATCTATGGAACAACCAGATAGACCTGTCAACTACCTCACCCTAAGGTCAATGCTAATCAACAACTAAGAGGAGTGGCTTAACCAATGGGCTACAGGAAACACAGGCAGAGCCATGTACAAAGAAATGAACATGCCTAACAAACTGGACAGTATTAACTTCCTCCCCCGCAAAGAGCAATGTACAATCTTCCAACTAAGAACAGGACATACACCACATTTAAATTATCATCTCAATAAAATAAATCCCACACAACTCCCACTTTGTAGACACTGCTCCCACCCTTATGAAACTGTAAACCATATCCTTTTTGAATGCCCCCTCCTAATCCACCTTAGGCAGACCCTACTACCACTACAGCCCAACATAACCAACACCCTTTATGGCAGTGCTGAGCAACTGAAAAAAACAGCACAGTATTTTTCCTTGGCACAGTCTGCAAAAGAGCTGACAGCTCAGCAGTAAAAAGCTGGTTAGAAGAAGAAGAAGAATATGGAATATGGATCTAGATCTACTTATTATAATAAATACAGTAGT
>JADKLZ010041664.1:0-26655 GCA_021533235.1 Biomphalaria straminea
ATCTTTATCTTGAACTTAAATCTAAAGTAAGATCAATAAGCTAGCAGCTGGCAGTCTCTAGAATTTAGTTCTGAAGTGAACAGTCTAGTCCTCTAGTAAGTGTAACCAGTCCTGTGGATCCCCTACAAATGTAGACCAAGATCTAGACATAGATGATAAGATCTAGAATGTAGATCTAGAGAATTTAGTTTCTAAAGACATTAGCTTGATATTTAGATCTACTGACTACTGTATTTATTATAATAAGTAGATCTAGATCCATATTCCATATAGATAGATCTTAATCTAGATTCCTAGATCTAGAGGTCTAAATAAATCTAAATTATTCTATAGATCTAGACATCTAGCTAAAATACAATGTTATGAATCAATAGCGCTTCGATATTTTTTAAAAAATTAATACAGGAATCAGGAATTATTTTTTTTTGCATTTGACTTTTAAGCGCCAAATAATTAATTTCTAATGAAAATAAAAAGTCACATTGGTGACTGAATGGTACTGATCCTCTACTCCCATCGCTCTCGCGTTGTTCATTTGTAGACTAGATCTAATTGCTAGTAAGAACCAATCAACGTATAGATCTATATATATTGACTGAGCAATGTGTCTAAACCACCTTTTCTGTTGTTCCCCCCCCCCCCAGACGGCTCAGCGTGACCTCCATGACCGCTCGTAAGCTAGTTTAGAGAAGAAAAAAAAATGCAAAATTCGTAACACTGCGGATTAATTTCTTATTTACATGCTCGCTGTCATTTTTGTGAGATTTTGCATAATGAATACGCATTTTGATTTTGAATAACAGTAGGCAGGTCTGTACACCCCTTAGCCCTCCTTGTCCTAAAAAGTAAATAGACCATATTTCTGACAAATTCTAACAAAATGGTCAGTGTAAGGCTAGTCTAGACTACTGTAGTGGGTCATGACAAGACAACAATGCAATAGTGTTAAATGTGTGTTGAGTGGTCAGGCTAAAAAAAATAGTGATACACATTCACACTGCCACAGTTAGTCAAACATGTAGATCTTCTCGTAGCACATATATTCACATATTATATATCTTTTTGATTATATATAGATCTAGATGGATTCTGATAGATCTACTTTTTAAAGTTTTTATAATATACGAATGGGGTAGTAATACTAACACTAGTAATACTATAGTAGTATAATGTAATAACTGTAAGTCTGTATTGTCTGTATAAACTTCAATAATAATAAAGTGTATAGACTCGAGTATAGAGTCTAGATCTAGAACTCTATTAATTATTTTTATACAATTATTATACATCAAACAAAAATAAAATCCTTTTAAAATACATCTCCTCTTGAAGGCTCTTGCTTACTTAGAGTAAGACTTATTACCACTTACTTACTTAGTTAGTGGAAGAGTTAGACAGTTAAGTAATTTACTAGATCTAGTTAGTAAGTTAGTTTGTTGTTAGTGTTAGTAGACCGTCTCAAGGCGTCTGTCACTTGACTGTCTTGACTTACCTCTGTCGAATTTTTTGCCATCAGGGTCGACATGTTTTACGTCGAAAATATCCTCAAAGAGCACGCCAGCCATTGTTTATTAATATTCAGCTCCTTAAATGAACAGAATGGTTTACGTTATCAAGACTATTTGGTTTTAACTAGAGTAGGTGATAGAAATCTAGATCAGATACCAAAAAATTGGAGAACTACATGCAGTTTCTTGTTTACCTCGGTATTAACGACTATAAATATTTTCATACGCACAAGATTTCCGGTGAGCACAGACCCATATACAAAATCTGACACGCCCTTGGAATACATATGATATATAGAGATCTATCTAAGCTCCTCCTTTTGTAGTCGAAGAACGGCGAAGATGATCACATTTCTTATTCACTCATTTCCTATGGACTTGAAGGTGACTGTTAAGTCCTATCCTTGCTTTAAATAAGCCGGTCGCATACGTGGCATGGCCCGGCATGGGTAGGCTAGATATCACTGCATCTTCTCTCAGCTTTTTGTTTGTTCGGCGCTCTTTAATTCACCCTGGCCACTCTTCTTGCTTCAAATTTCAAGACTCACAGCTTCACGCCATGAGGAGCGATCAAGAGCTAGTGCTTCCCAGCTGAGAATGTCGATATTGCATTCCTTGAAGGAGATCTTGATAGTGTCTTTACATCGCTTGTATTGACTTTCCTGGGAGCGCTTAATTTCTTGCATAATTTCTCCCCCGTATAGAAGTCGTTTGGGAAGGCGATTGTCTGGCATGCGGACTACATGTCCCACCCATCGAAGTTGGAATACATAGTGAACGAGCAGAGCATTGTAATTTGTTTTTAATTGATCAGAGGCGTTGACAGCAGGCGTGTGCGGCCACTCACGGTCCAAAGGCTGTGAGGGACAACGCTCCTGTCGCGCCTCACAGGTTTCTGTAATCATTTAAATCTATATAAATTAATCTCTCGACATATACTCTGTCATTTTAGATGGGTACAGCACTTCAAAAGACTTATGCAAATTGATATAGAAATGTGATCATATGTTAGGAAACTTAGGAGCAGCTTCGTAGTGAGCAACACTTGAGCCCGGGGCAAGGCACCCCCCACACACACCTATCGGATCAACAATTCAAGATGACCTGTCTCTAGAAAAGGAGATAAAAAAAAAAGCATAACGAAGTCAGCATCGACATTCGCTAGACTCAGACCAAAAGTTTTGGAAAACCAGAAGTTATCTACAGCGACCGAATGGTGGTATACAAGGCATGCGTTCTGAGTACGCTATAATACTGTACGGCAGTGAGTCGTGGAATATCTACGCAAAGCAAGAGAGAAAACTAAGCTCATTCCATTAGCGCTGCCTCCGAAAAATCTTGAAAAACACACGGCAAGAGAGAGTGTACAATACTGAGATCCTTGCATGAACGTGCCTTCCCAGCATCGATCGTTACAGTCCTCAGACAACGCCACATGCAATGAGTAGGACATGTTCGCCGGATGGAGGACAATCGCATCTCTAAAATCATTCCTTACGAGCAGCTCGCGTCTGGCTCTGGAAAAACTGATAGCCCCACCTTCGTTACGATGATGTAATAAACGAGACCTTAAAGCAGTTAACATCGATACTGACCATTGGAAAGACATTGCCCGAACTAGTTGGAGTGAGAAGCCCACCAAGGAAGCTATATATAGACTATTATGGACAGTGAAAAAACATGGACCTCGGTTCTGGAAGAAAAACGTGTCATACAAAAATTTCTGGCTCCTTTGCCACAAAGCGAAAGCCACTTAAACCTGCGTTATATGTGGACTGGATAGTCTCTCCAAAATAGGGGTGCACAATCACACGAAAAAGTGTTCGAGATGATATCAGATGAACCATAGCCGTTCTTCGACTGAAGGACTCCTTTTGTCTCGGAAGACAAAGGATGCGCCCAGGTGAATCACTGGTTTTGGTTTCTCCTTGAGACAGGGCAGAATCTGCAGTGACTATCAAGCCAATTCTGGAGAGGCAGAGTTTAATTGTCACAGTTCTAGCATGTATATGCATCCGTTTAAGGAAGAGCTGATAAGACAGCTTTCTTTTTTTTTTTTTCTCTTGACTAAGGCAACTTCATTTATTTTGCTCTCTGCGAGGTTCTTACAGTATGTCTCCATGCTTTCCGGTCTCCGGCTATCTTCTTCCAGATACTTTCGTTAATACTTGTGGTTCTCATGACTCGCTTGGACATCTCTGTAGGTTAGTCTTGGGCGGCCCTTGGATCTGACTCTCTCCACAAGAGAAATCTAGGATATCCTTAGGGATTCTACCATCTGACACGTATATAACTACTAATAATAGCTAATCGATTAACAACATAAGACCTCATATTTCGAAATGTACTATTGAATTTTTGTTATTGATCATCGATCATAATTTAACAAGGTTACAAAGACAGTTTGTGTGGAAACACAAACTCAAAATCAGCCCCCGAAGTGGCCTGCTCAGGTAGGTAAAAAGGCAGGTTTCAATACTTTTAGAAAGAATATCAGAAACTTTGAACTACAAACTATCAACAAATACAACCCATAATCTCCGTCCATATAAAAAGAATCGAGACGTACTCGTTTCGAAAGTGTTACCAACAATGTTAAATTGTATTGTTAGTTCAACTAATAACGACTTGATACCAGAGGAAGACAGAGAACGTGATGGGAAGACAACATCAAAGAATGGACAGCTATAAGGCCTGTCAGTGAGTGAAATTCTATCAAAGGCAAAGGACAGAGAGGAAGACAGTAGACATCTTAAGTGTGGTGCCCAACGGTCCCGCAAAGTGTGGGATAGGTGAAGGTAAAATTAAATGTGAATCTGGCCTTACTGATGTTATTGAATGATTATTTAATTGATCTGATTGTTTTGTAAAGGGTCATAATCTCTTCTTCAAAGACTTAACAAAAAAATAAGCCCCACTCCTTTTTAGTTGATAACTTGATACCCACTTTCATTGTCACTGTTGTTTTAAATTATACTCCATTTAAATCAAGTTAAATGCATTCTATATAGGCTTTTTGGTAGTTAATAGGAAAGAAATTACTTAATTTCAATATAAATTTAAAAAAAATCTAAAACAGTTTGCATAATTATGCCAAAAATATATGGTAGATAGTCGTCTCCTTTACTATTAATAGTGAATAATAAAAATGGTGTACTTTTATAAAAAAAAAACTGCTTGCATCAGAAATTTGAAAGGTCTCAAATAGAATCTATCATGATGTTGGATTTTCAATATGTTTTCTAGTTTACGAGATCTAAACGGGACGGACGGACAGATATAGACTCTATTCCACACGAAACGGTTATTCCCCTTTCGTGGCCGCTAAAAAAATGAGAGATTCAAAATAATTAAAGCTTGGCCAGTATGCATTGAGATTATGTGTGCCATGACACACGGTTTCATAGTAGGCCATATCAGCCTTCTAATTAGACAAATTCAATCGATAGGTTATGCCGCCACTGATTACCATATTAGATCAAATTTTACCGTCTTTATATGAGATTCTACGTATATGTAGAGTTTACTGCCCCCAATGAACATGTGTACGTTTGAATAGTCTATCTTAAAGATATAAAATTATAGAGATAGGAAGTGCCAAAGTGGCTTCAATGAATCAGACTATTCAAGATTCTTGAGACTTGAATCTAGAGTGAGATAAAAATTATTATACAGTTTACTTGATATTAGATCAACTAGATCTATTATAATACCAAAACTAGATAGACCTAGAGATCTAGTATATTTTGTTTAATAATTAGATTCTAGATTAGAATTTAGATCTAGTTTTACTAAGTTTTAGTTAATTTAGATCTATCATCTAGATTTTAGTTTAGTATCACACAGTCGTCAAAGTCGCAGTCATCACAGTGACTTGAGTGACACACACACACAATCATAAAAAAAAATCATCTGCATGATATACCTAATACGAGTTCGGAGTACGAAGCAGTACTGGCAGTAGTACAGACTACAGTCAGTACAGACAGAGTCTACAGAGTAACAGACACAGTAATCTACTCACTAAGTTGTCTCTGATCACTGCTGTGCTGATCAGTAGTACCAGTGACTCACAGTGTGAGTGAGTGTCACTGACACTCAGACACTGACTAGTGACTTCACTGAGACTGAGTGTGCATTGAACTTAGTTAAAGTCTTACACTTAGTCTTAGTCTAACTAGTAATACTAGTCTTAGTTATTAGATCTACTCTTGAAGTTGGCCATCTTGAATGATCTTGGTCTTGAGAGTCTTGATTTGATCTGGTAGAAAACAAAATATATGTGTGTAATTTACATTTCAAAAAAGTAGTTTGTGTTTGCTCATGAATGTACAACGTTTAGTTTTTACTGAGAAAGTTTGTACTTAGTTTGATGCCTCTCATCACTTGGCCCCTCGTGGACTGAAATGGAAGCACATGTCTAGAGGTCTAGCTATGCCTCTGGCTTACTCTCTAAGCATGAAATAAATGAAATGTATCTAAAAGTTGACCTTTCTAGATTTCACATTCCTCTGTTATTGTAAATGTTATAATTCATGCTTGAATTTACCTTGACCTGACAATATTCTATGCTAAAAATGTAAGTTTGCTTTACAAAAATGTATTTCTATGTAAAAGTTTCTCATTGTTTGGTTTATACCTCAAGTCTGTAAATTGAGAACCAATTTTAATAAACCAGTGGAATTCATATATTATATATATATTAAACAAGTTTAGTATTTAACTATAAATAGTTATTTGTATTTACTTTCAGGCTAAAAAATGTCTCAGCCAACATACCCCTCAGCAGGCTATTATGTGCCTCCACCTGCTGCTCAGGCTCCACCACCTGCTGCTCAGGTTCCACCACCGTATGCTCAGGCTCCACCACCTTATGCTCAGGCTCCAGCACCTGCTGCTCAAGCTCCACCACCATCAAAGTCAGTAAGTATTTGCCTTGATGGATACATTTCAAGGCAATCCAAAGTAAAGACATAGTAGTGCTCATGATTTATATCTATTTATGAACACATTCTGATTTATTTGGCAAAGAAAATTGTGAATTGAAAAACTCAATGCTGCTAAGATTACAGGGTATGTTTTTGTTATGGAGTGTGTGCATATTTCTAAAGTAACCAAGAGAAATGTTGTTACCTCATCTTGGACCTCATACTATCAGGCATCAGGCACTTCTACTATAGTTGTTGTTTCTTGAGTTAAGAAAATAAATTGTGATTGGAATGAAAAGCAGCACTCTTTGGTTGGTCGCTTCTCTAGCTCCCAACCAATCATGTGTTGTTTCTTGTCGTGTGTAGGTGATTGCATCTCCGGTGGGTGATGATGCTTCTCATTTCTGAGTGTAAATACTAAACTGTACATTATTACAGTACTCTTAATTTGTAATATTTTATTTTTTAAGAGATTAATTTATTATTAGCTAATATTCGTGATAAAAGTTATATTTTTTTAATACTATTTATATATTTTCATGGAAAATTTGCCAATCAAGTTCTGCAGTAAGCTTGCGAAGGAGCGAAGATGCCTGAATTATTTTTCTCATTAATATTCAGTAAAAACCCACAAAATGTGAAGCATGAAGTTGCAGGAGATAACTGTATCTCATTTTTGTTTTGTGTTGATGTTGTGAAACAGTCATCAAATGGGACATAAAGTCTAAATCTAAATGTTTGATTTATTAAAAAAGACTTAAAAGTCATTAATTTTGTCAAAACATTTTTTCAGAAAGGTGGTTTCTTTTCCAATTTAAAAAAAGAAGCAGAAAAAGCAAGTAAACAGTTGGGCAAAGAACTGGATAAAGCTGGTAAATCTATCAATGAAGCTGTTGATCAAAACTATCAGTCAGCTCTTCTGGTAAGTAATGGCTTCTATAAGAATAAGATTAATAAAATTAGTATATTTGATAGACTGCTTGCTGATTTAAAAGCTAGAAAACATTTTTTTACAGTGTAGGTCTTAATTCTGTAGAGCTCACTGTACTAGGAAACAAAAGAAAAACTCAAGCTTCTTTTTTTCTCTTAAGTAATTCTGTATGCATTTTGTTTTATTTAGCTTCTTAATTGTAATCAGTGACCACTATTTTGTTGGTACCTATAAGCATCAGGTTTATTTTTGTTACTATAGCCTGAAAGGCTATTTTTTTTTCCCAATTATTTATTCATATTGAACATTTTTGTACTAACAACAAATTAAGATCCATTTCTTAGGTCTGTATACATAATATGTGCATATTAAACACAATCACGCCAGCTTTTCTAGGTAATGCAGCTCTCCAAACAAAAACAAATTGACAAAGCTCTGCAAATTTAGTTTATGATAGAATAGGTCTACTTTTGTTCAATTTTCAATTTGCCTTTGAGTACAGCTGTCCTACATGTTAACAATCCAAATTCTTTCATCCACTTTTAATTGCTTATAAAGAAAGGTAAAATTACATTAAAAATTATTTTTTTTTAAAGAAATTCTTCTTTTTTTTTTAAAAGTAAAACATGCTGAATATTTTTTTTTAGTACATTATAAAAATGTATCAAATGTTTTTCCCTAAATAAAATACACCCAAAAGATAAAAACCATAATAACTTTGAATCATTAAATGGCATTAGAAGAAAATGTATTATTGAAAACAGAATATAATTCTACAGACAACATTTTTTTATAGGATTCAGATTGTAAATTAACAGTGAAAAATGATATTATGAATTCTATATAATTTAAATATACAATTGTAGGTCCAGCAAATAATGATTTTATATAAGTGACTTTGTCTTATTTTCCAAAACATAACTAAAATGGACATTTCATCCTAAACAAAGCTATTAATATAATATAAACATGTGTGGTCTCTTTTGGTAATTGTAAAGACTGTAATATTTTCATTTTAAACCAATGTAATGTGCTATAAATAAACATTTTTAAAAATGTGTACATTTAGGTATTGATATTTGAAACTAATACATCTTGTATGAATGACTCTTTGTAGGACATGTTTAGAAATGGCAATACTGTTCAATTAGTTTCAAGGATCACTGGTCAAAGCCTTCAAATTGTGCTAAGTCCTCAAGGTCAAAATGTTTTAGATGCAAGAGGACCTCTTGACCCTCCAGCATTCAATAGTAAGTGAAAATATCTAGATAAAAGTCAAATCATGAATGTAATCCAACAATAAATAGATAATTATGGGAATTAAAATGAAATACTTTTCAATTACCTCAATATGTAATTCAAACTGTTTAAAAAACAACAACAACATAGTGTTAATTATGCCTAAGCACTTGGTTAATTATAATTGCTATTAAAATTATTTTTAAAAAAAGTAAATTTATAGAAAATGTATGTATTTGTTTATTTAGTCTGAATATCTACACCTGTTGGCTACAACATCTAGTGTTGGGTATGCATATTGGGTCCGATATCTTGTGACTAGATTCATACTATCAGTAATTATAGATGTATTTAACTGTTTAATGTAGGTGTTTAAAGTCTTCAAATGAAATGTTAAAATAAATACAATTTGAATATAACTTCTTTAGTTCTTCATATTTGATGCATAAAGTTGTTAAAACCAGAAGTTCATCATTTTCTTTAACTTGAAGCAGTTTGAGTTATATTTTGTAACAGCTTACTCATTTATAATCATATATAATTATAATCAACATTCACTTGTTCAATTTTCATTATCAGCTGTTTGGACTGTAGTCAATGAAGGCAAAAATCAAGTTCATCTTCATAACTATCATAATTATATTGCAGTGAATGATGGAGTTACATTTATTAAACATTGTGTAAGTATTGATTCTCACTCTCACTTCAGAAGCAAAGCCACAGTATGAGAGATTGTTGCAAAAAATATTAAAACAACACCAAAATATTGTCAAATCTCATTCCAGAAGCTAAAATTTGGGACTAGTGAAACTTGCCTTTCTAGAGCAATGCTGATCATGTTCTACAAAGCTGCATACTCTGCAGAGAGTCTCAAACAAGACACTGGCCCAAAACCTTTCTATAAAAATTTTTTATGGAGAACAGTCTGATCCAAAAACAGCACAGTGATCAGTGATGTTTATTTCAGATATAGGATTATTTATCTGAACTCTTCATTATAGTTTGAAATAATGTTGTTCAAAGAATCACTGTATCATCTCGATCAGGGGTGGGCAAATTACGGCCCGCAGGCCACATGCGGCCTGCTGAAGTGTTTTATGCGGCCCGCAAAAACCTAAACAAATCTTTGTAAATATCTATAGACATTATTGAAACTTTTGATTCTTATCATTTGTAATGAAGAGGCTAAAGAAACATTGTCTCCAAACGTCTTTCTAAAAAGTTTTGAAAAAAAAACGAAGATTATATTTAATAGCAATACTATATAAACTCAGTAAACAAAAATAAGTACTGTCAAGTATTTATTCAATGCTATGGAGAACTATGTTGAAAGAGTTGGGTTGGATTGTACAAGATGGCAAGGGTAACAACTGATAGAGCTTTGACTTTTTTAATACAATAAAGAAAATATCCCAACCATAAACTAGTAACTGGAAAGTTTACACATACCTACATTAAATTCACAAGAATTGTGAAGGATTATAGTGTAACATTGTATTAATGATCAAGGGCATAGTTTAAATATGTTGCTGCTAAGGTCCATGATTGTTAAATGGCTCGCACAGGAACTACAGTTTGATATTACAGGAAAAAAAAAAGCAAAACTTGTACTTAATGTTATTGGTCGAAGTACATTAGGTCTTTAATAAATTGCAAAATTTTTTTTCCCCTTTATTTTGTATATTCTTATTTTATTCGGGGCCACCAAATTCACTTCGCCTATGGCCTTCAATTATCCAAGTTCCGAAAAGTATGTGAAGATTTAGAACTAAAACATTCTGATGTTTGGTAACACATTTGTATTCACTGGCCAATCATTTTATCAATATGGAATCTAAAGGAAGAAATTGTAAGGTTCCATGATGGATGTTGAATGTGACCCTTTCGTAATATCTCTAATGGAGAGTTTAAGAAAGACTTATGTTAATCATCGGAAGCATTGTAATTTGTTGTTTGTACATGAAATGTATGTGCATCTTAAAGCTTTTCAAACATATATATATATATATATATATGCGGCCTGCCTAGTCCCCAAATTTTATTAATGCAGCCCTCAGTTGAAAAAGGTTACCCACCCCTGATCTAGATAAGTGCTATTAAGTAGACCTGGGACTGTAATAACACAGTAAATGAAGCCCTTGCTGGAATGTCAATTTGTTTTTCACCACCAACATTGAAGTAATTCTAATAACTAATATAATGTAGTTCAAAATGTAAAAAATATTTGTAATGGAATACAATATAGGGGCTTACAAAAAGTTCAAAACCATATTTATTTATATGTAACTCTTATTTAAGATAAATTGAAACATTCAAGAAGACTTTCGTTCAAAAACAAAAGATTCCATTTACCAAAATTAATTGAGGCATTTTATTTATCAATTTGTATTTTACATTTATCTATATCTTATACATTTAAATATTACTAGTTCCTTTTATTTTTGGTCATAAACAATCTAAGAGAAAATAAATAAATAACATGTAAAAGATTAATTGATCATGTGTACAATAATTACCTGTTTATATAAAAACAAAAACTTAATTGTAAAAAAAAATATTGGGTAAAAAAAAACAACCTCCTAGTAAAATGGTACAATTATCATTATATAAGTTAAGATTAAAATATATTTTGTTAGTGACATGATATATTGATTAACGTAATAAAAACTTTCTAATTCTAAAACCATAGCAATTTTAAGTAATAATGGTGACTATATCAAAGAATTCAAGAAGCGTATGAAATTAGATCAAACATATATAATATGACAAAATTAGTGCAAATTACTTAAGTATGGTATTTGAAGTGTAAATTATTTATGAGTTAAGTAACATGAAACACTTCAAAACTAACACTATCAGTTGGAAAAAAAAACACAGGATAGGCTAAACTGGAGGGCAAGCATAAAGAAGGGGTCCTGGGTCACAGATGGTGATTACACCAGAGGCAGGAAAAAGTCTGCAAACCTCTTGTGATTACAAATGCTCAACTTGTGGCTGTGATTGTGTATCGGTGATTGGATAGTCACATGAACGCCTGCATATGATGTGTGGCTTAATGGCATAAAGGGGGCACGGTGGTCGAATGGTTAAGCGTTTGGCTTTTGAACTTGAGGTCCTGGGTTTGAATCCCGGTGAAGACTGGGATTTTGAATTTCTGGATTTTTAGGGCGCCCCTGAGTCCACCCAACTCTAATGGGTACCTGACTTTAGTTGGGGAAAGTAAAGGCAGTTGGTCGTTGTGCTGGCCACATAACACCCTGCTTGTAAACCGTTGGCCAAAGAAACAGATGACCTCAACATCATCTGCCCCATAGATTGCAAGGTCTGAAAGGGACACTTTACTTTTTTAATGGCATAAACTGCTTAGCCACCTATCAAGGGGGCTTGAATTCAAATCCTGACTCAAGCTGTGCTGTTTGTTGAGCACATAAATCACCAATGGAAACCTCCCCACCCTCCCCCTTTTTCCCCTGAAGTAAAATGCTACAGATAGAAAGTACTTATCTATAAAATAAATCATTAATCTAAATAAACTTATTAGTTTAAATTACTTATATATATTTATGAGATTAGCTATCATGTAAGTGAACTATCTATGTCATTAGCCATGATGTAAATTATTTAACTTGAACAAGAGAAATCCAGTTCTATTAGGCTTATAAAAGTCAACCAAAAACTAATTACAAATAATATTCATAAATAGATCATCAAGAGATTTAGAATACTGTATCTTACATAGTACATATTATATGGAAGTCTTCTTGTGTGTTCCTTACAGCCTCCAGGTAGTGTCCTGAGCTTGGAGACCAAGTTTCAATTAAGTCAGATTCAAAGACAGTTTGTTACACTAGAATCTGTTAAGGAGAAAAACCGTCATCTTGGATTTTTGCCCACTGGAGAACTCAAACCAGCTTTAGCCAGCACAAAAGAAATTGAATCTCAGCTAGGAGTCCGTTTAATTGTAAGATCTTTTAGTGTTAATCTTTTCATTTTGTCATCTTTTGCCTACTTAACAACCTAGTCTTATGGTTGAATATCTTTTAAAAAAACGTTTGTCAGAGTAATATTTAAAAAAATTTTACTTCATTAGACCAAAGTAAAAGTATGTGTATTTCTGCTGGGGATTTTTTAACTTAAAAAAAAATGTAACAAAAAGTAAATTCTCTGTAAAATTCTTGAATTTCTATTTTTTTTTGTTTAAAAAAAAAACTAAAGGATGCTAAATAACTAGTCTTACGGTTGAATATCTTTTAAAAAAACATTTGTCAGAGTAATATTAAACCTTGCTTTGGTTTAATGCTGTATGGTACAGGACAAATTGTTTGCTGAAATGGTAGTCTTTATTTCTTACTATATAAAACTTGGCAGTTAATTTATTGGATCTCTGCCCTCTCAAAATTGTAGACCTCTCAAATCCCAGTCAAAAGGAGATAGTTCAACAAGAAATACAAATACCCTAACCCAAAAAATCCAGCTGCATCAGAATGGATTACTTTATGTTTAAAAACTTTGTGCTTTTATATATTAATAAGCACTTATGAAAAGTGCTTACACTTACAATTTAAAAAATCAAGTTGATCTTGGACCAAGGCTTGAAGGCAAATATTAGAATAATGCATATTCATGTATAGATGTAGTCTAAGTCACTGCTTTCATTTTCATCATTGACAATTTATAGAACTATTATTTCAAGATAAACATCTCATTTGCATCATTTAATTCCTCAAATTTATTGTCTTCATCTAAACGTGATTGCCCAGTGCCATGATTTAGAGAGACTGCTGAAATTGAAAGTCAATCACAAAACTGATATTCAAAAATAAATCAACAAAGTAAACTTCTTGCCCTCTCATTTTAACTTATCTGGCAAGAATTCCATTTCATTGGCTATTCATAAATTGTTGTATAGCAGTTTGTAGACCAAGCGCTGAGTGGCCATAAAAGGATTGAATAAGTAACAGATGCATTTGGCTGCTATGGAATTGAATTGGTTAAAATGTATTTGTTTAAAACTATAGTAAAAGATTGAAAATAATAAGCATTTATCAGTGAAGAGAATTTTACTAGAATAATTTGCCATTTCAATGGAGCAGATTAAAAGTATTAAAATATTACATATAGAACATATTTGGTTTTAATTTTAATACATGATATTGGTTAAAACAACATAAGCATCACTAATCTTATTCTTCTAGCCAGCTGTTGAGCTGTAGGTTCATTTCTTCCTACTGTAATTGGATTGTAGTGAAATCATGTTTCTAATACTACCTAGCTGTCATTTTTGTTAAAATGGTATCATTCCTAGCATTGACTAAAAAACTTTGTTGGCCAAAAATTAGTTTATTTACTTCACATATTTTTACTCTTAACTAAAGAACAAAATCGCAATAATTAATGTGTATATATTTACAGAGTACTGGTATTCCTGCTTATGGCAAATAAAGACAAGATCTTACATCTTTCCTTTTCATGGTGGTACAGTACATTTGCATGGATTGCATGGATACATTTTTAGTATGATTACATTTAATTTATTATATCATTATCCTGTACATTTCTGTACCCAAAGTATTATGTGTCTACACTCTGAACTTGCTCTTACTTTCCACGTTTAGTCCAGTGCTAAATTTGTTCAGAAACAAAACTACATTATTGAGTAATTTAAAGCGTGAACAGTATGCTAAATAAACCACTGTAAGATATATTCTCTATAAATAGCTGATACAACAGTGGTATAATTTAATATTTTATAATATTGACAAGACATACCAATTCTTTATTTTGGTAATATGTCATCACTAATCAAGTGTTGAATGGGTTTAAAACTTGAGGGTTGCCAGTGTAATTATATGTACCTAATCAGATAGTTTTAGTATTTTTATTCTTGTTTCAGACATTTTGCTCTGATTCTTTGGTTTTTAGATAATATTCAAATAAAACAGATTTCCTTTCTAACAAATTGTAGGCTAAATGGGTGTTACTGAACATGCCATCACTGATGCTGATTTGACTAAGTCTTCCACTGGTTAAATACATTGTTGCTAGAACTATTTCTTTCTTCCTTGACTGTGACTATTTTCTCCTTGCTATTTTTTGTGATACTCTCCTTTATTATACTGTGGTGCTTAGACTCCTGTTAATAGACTGACTGACTGATGTATACATTTACATTTAGTTTTATAGTTGTTCTTTTACTACCTGATATACAGGCTATATTATTGAAGCTCCATTTTTTTTGAGCAATGAAATTGTTCACTTTAAATGCTAGTAAATCTGATTTGTTTTTGTTTTTTTTTTTTTGTTTTCCATTTTATGAGAATGCAAAATTTTTAATATTTATCCTTTAATAAACAGGAATTTCAAAGAATGTTGTTTTTTTTAAATAAGGTGTTATACTTCTTACTTGACCTTGAGCCATAAAACTAGGTCTTCAAAGTATTCTAGTCATTTTACAAAATTTTATCTCATTTTGTTCAGTCAATATTTTCATATCCCATGTTCATGTTTGATCTATATGTGTTTTTATTTTGCAGTCTTCTCATGTTTGATACTTAAGTGTTCTATATACCAGTATCTCTGTTTGACTGTGTTTTTACTACAGCCATTGTTTTTTTTTTACTTGTTCATTGAACCTCAAGGGTTCTTTTCCTGGGAAATTTTTGTTTGAACATTTGATATTTAGCATTCTTTAGTTGTTTTTTTTTAACAAAAAAATGGAAATTCAAGAATTTTACAGAGAATTTATTTAGCATTCTTTAGTTGTTGTTTTTTTTTTTAACAAAAAATGGAAATTCAAGAATTTTACAGAGAATTTACTTTTTGTTAGATTTTTTTTAGTTAAGAAATCCCCAGCAGTAATACACATATTCTTACTCTGGTCTAATGAAGTAACATTTTTTAAATGTTGTTTTCACATTTGTAAAAAAATGTCATAAAACAGATGATAACAATACCAATGACAATAGTTCTAGAGAGAAAGTGAAAAATATAGAGTAGTGAAGGCCTTCTTTCAAAATGCTATTATTACTTTTTATATTATTTTTTGATGTTTCTCTAAACAAGTAATTTTTGTTAGTGTTGCTACTGTATGCTTTTTGTTAAGCAATTAGTAATTGATTTTACCACTAAGGTTCATAGTTTTCATTCATGTGTTTGACATTTGTAAAACAAAAACAGAAAACTTAAGAATTATACAATGTTTGTTTTTATGCTTGGTTACTTTTGAAGATTCTTTTATTAACCATAATCCAAAGTAAATTTTACCTTTGTTACCTCTCCACCATAACTCACTGTTCAAAGTCTTGAGTAGCCTTGATTATCCTTTTGCTATAAATGAATTTCAGTTGATTTAGTTTGCTGAGATTATTTTCTGCAATGTATTTATTCCCTATGTATTTGTATGTAATATTTGCAAACTATGTTTTTGATCTTATCACCATTATAAGTTGTGTTACTCTCTACCTTGAATGGAAAGTGTATTTTATATATCAGATATAAGTTTAATTATGATCTTTTTAATTTGAACATTTACTCTGTTTTTTACATTCAAAGATGCCTGACAATTATTTTTTTTTAGAAATATATATATATATATATTTAGTTTTTTTATTTTTTATATGCATTTTTTGGTGCAATTTCTACTTTTTTAAAAACTAATTTAAACAAGGTAACAAAGACAGTTAGTGTGAAAACACTCTCAAAATCTGCCCCTAAAGTGGTCAACTTTTACTAGTAGGTAAAAAGGCAGGTTTCAATATTACCAGAAAGAATATCAGAATAAAATTCCATTAAAGGCAAATGACAGAGAAGAATGGAGAAAGATGGTTGACAGATCTTGTGTGGAGCCCCAACGGTCCAGCAGATCAAGGTATATGTGAAAGTGAATATAAAGTTCGATGTGAACCTGGCCTGATGTCATATAATGATTTTCTTATTGATCTAATTGTTGTGTAAAGGGTCAATCTCTTATACAAAGCCTCAAGAAAAAAAAATTTCGGGGAAAAAGAATCCATTAGTTTGGTGTTTGTAATTATGTCTATTGTTGCACTTTTTAGTTCACACAATAATATGGAAAAACTAAAGTTTTACATACTAAACAGATTTTTTCTATTTAAAAAAAAGAAGTAAACATTTTTATTTTTTTTTGCAAATGTAGTAGTTAGTTTGACAGAACTGAACTTAGCAATAAAATTGTAAAAAAAACTTTTTCACTAAAAATCTAAAAACGTTATCATAAATGTGTTTAAAATATTGTAAATAGTCCTCTCCCTTACTAAATAGCCTCCCGTATTTGTTACTATTAATAGTGAATAATTTTTTAAAATGGTGCATTTTTATTAACAATCTGCTTGATAAGTTGATTTTAAAAATTAAAATTTTTGTTTTCAGAAAAGAAAAAAAAATAGCCACTGCATCAGAACTTTGAATATTCTTAAATATAATGATGTCGGATTTTCCATGTCTTTTCTGGTTTAGGAGATCTTGGACGGACAGACAGACCACACTAAACTAGTGGGGGCCACTAAAATAAAATGTTTGTGGTTTTAGTTCATTAAAAGAATTATTTTATATGTGTGTTTATGTATAGCAAAAAATCTATATATATATTTATATTATCTAATATTTATAGTTTCATTCCTATTAAGGCCAGTAATTGATTAATATTTTGCTTTGTTAGAATTCAATTGATTTATTTTAGTTTTTTACTTATATCTACAAATATTTTACACACAATACATTTTCTTGAAGTGTAGAGTAATGACTTGTGTTTGTATTCCTCAGTAATGACTTGTGTTTGTATTCCTCAGTCATGAGTTGTGTTTGTATTCCTCAGTAATGACTTGTGTTTGTATTCCTCTTTGTTTTCCATCCTTTCATTTTCCACACAAATAAATGTGCCTCTATCAACCCAACAAAACCCAAAGGAGTACCAACATTTAACTACACTAATAGTGTCTGTGTAGTTTGTACCTTGAGTGTCAGAGGAGTGCGTACAGTGGGATGGGGAGGGACTAATTGTTCTTCCATACTTAAGAATCAGGGGTGTTTTATTATATTATTATTTAAACAGCCACACACAAATGCTGCAACAATTTGAAAATAAGAGACCTATTGAATTTTTCACTCAAAATATAGACCTATGCAGAGCCGGATATAATGGAGGTTAGACCGGAAAGAAAGAAAACTAAATCAAAATTTCAATGAGTCAGATTCTTTGAAGTATTTATTTCTCATTGGCAACAATGTCGTGATTAAAACGTGTTTGCTTTTAGTTGTAACATGCTTGAAATATGTATAGACCGATATAATTTCCGATGTACGGCAGTGCGTCTACCAATGGCCTAACCCTCCACAGATTCAAACATATAAACTTTTTTTAAATTTCATAAACCCGGTATGTGGTTTAAAAATGTCAGGATTGTCACGTATTGCCATTCTCTACTGCCGCGTAGAGCATTTTTGAGGGGCTAAATTACAGTGGGTAGATATTGCGAATTTCGCTAATATAGTGTGTTGCTATGGGAAAAAAAACGAAATTCATGACGAATTTTTTGCGCTTATATTTTTATAGCTTCTTAATTGGCGTAATGGTTAATGAATAAAAATATGCACCAGAACAAAATTGGAATAGTATGTGTTGGAAAAAGCACTGTTGGAACAAAAATATGGTTGAAATTACTAAAGGACTGGTTGCATGAATTCAAAATGTTGCCCTGAATGCTTGTATCCGCACATTGTTGTGTGCTTTGGGAACAGGTAAGATGCTCACTGACCTATACAAAATTCTGGATGTAAGCATGTAGCCTACGACCTTCTACTCCACATGCCCGGGCAAGCTACGTGTACCTTGCCTCACTGTGGCGCCTAGGTGGAAACGATCGTGAGAGTTTGGAGTGTCCTTGTCACTGGAATTGAACGTCAAACTAAACACGAGTTTAACCCAGAGTCTGACCCCCCCCCCCTCACCAGATAGAAAGGTTCATGTGAGGTGTACACAGTTGATTCAGGCCTTGGGTTCCAAGTGCGAAGCACAACATTACACAACAATTTAAATTGAAGGAAACATATAATTACTTCATTACATTAAAAACCATCCTTTGGATGCATTTCGCAAGTATGTGTATGTAAGTAGTTACAGCTCTTCTTTTCCATACTGAGCTTTGTTGGCAATCTGAAGGGAAAATCTAAATCGATTATTGAACATACAAGACATGAACTTCAATTTTTCTTAATGATAGATTTGAATTGAGAAATTGTTTGCATGACTAGAAATAGATTTGTAAGCTAGAATAAATAGCCTCACCTTTGCTAAAAATTGTTTTACGTAAAAGATAGCCTTACGTGAATGCCACCATAGCAAAACTAAATGTATGGCAAAAGATAGTTGGAAATGGAGAAGTAGAATAGTTTCTCTCTCTTCTCTTTATAAAAGTTCGGCTACCGGTATTAAATAGGATATTTGGCATTTCATTTATTTGGGGTATTGGCACTCCGGTTTTAATTTAGGCAATGTCGTGCCGCGGTTTTAATCTAAATTGATGAAGATAACGCTGAAATGCATTTGACAACATTTGGACAGTTCGCAAATGAGCTTGAAAAACTATTTCTCTGACTTAAACACAGAGGCGTCACTAGGGTGGGTGTCACCCGGTGCGGTAAAAAAATCAGGGTGTCACCCCCCCCCCAGCGTTCCACTTATTCTTCAAATAAAAAACTATCGTTGTTCAGTTGTTGTTTTTTGCGCAATAATACAGTTCGTGTATTGCTGCTACACAAAGTTTAAATGAGTATCGATTATGTTTTTTTTTTCTCTTACATATTATCGTTAATCATTACATACATTAACATCTACGATTTTTTAAATAGAAAGAAATTAAAAACCAACTGAGCATGCTTTCCTAAGTAAACATTAAACAGCTCTTAATGGAAACTTTTGAACATTATAATAACATATAGTGGTAGTTTCATGAAGACAACTAATGAAAAATGCAACTTAATGAAAAGTATATTGATAGGTACAAAACTTTTTAAAGAATTTTTTTACATATAAAAGTTTACAATAACTTTAGAAAATAAATATTTAAATTTCCTTTTCAGGATTTCAAATTAGAAAACTTATAAAAAAAACTTTAAACTCAATATATCTTGCGACTTCGTTTTCAATGGACATAATTTCTTAATTTGATTTAAAAAAATAGTTGTTAATTAATGTTTTAATGAGAGAACGTTGTTAGTTGATGTTTAATAGGAGACCAATATTAGTTAATGTTTGAATGAGAGAACATTGTTAGTTGATGTTTAAATGAGAGAAAGTTGTTAGTTGATGTTTAAATGAGAGAACGTTATTAGTTGATTTTTAATGAGAGAACGTTGTTATTTGATTTTTAATGAGAGAACATTGTTAGTTGATGTTTTAATGAGAGAACGTTGTAAGTTAATGTTTTAATGAGAAAACGTTGTTAGTTGATGTTTTAATGAGAGAACGTTGTTAGTTGATGTTTTAATAAGAGAACGTTATTATTTAATGTTTTAATGAGAGAACGTTGTTAGTTAATGTTTTAATCAGAGAACGTTGTTAGTTAAATTTAGTTTTGCAAAGCTTCTTTTCACATGACGCCTTGTAAACATGCATTTGGCAAGAAAGGTTTAATTCAGAGGCTGGTAGAGATTCGTTGTCGTCTTTCAAAACTTTGCTGCATTCTAGTAATCTAGTTTTAGTATTGCTGTTCACATATCTCACCGTCAGGCCCAATATAAAAGAGATTGATGCACTCAGCATTAACTTCTTGCTCTCTATTTGAATAGTAAATCTTAAGAATACTTTCCTGATATTTTCATATTGTTAAAACGTATTTTTCTTTTTCATTAACATGCTAGTTTGATTTGAGAAAAGTTATCTTAATAACATTTTGAGCTAACTTTTCACATATTTCGTAGAGTAAATGTTTAAGTGCTCGAGCTTAGCCACCACTTTGAAAATAATTAACACTTTAATTTGAAGGTACTTTTGTGTTTACTTTTTTGAGTACATCTGCCAATAGGAAAGTCAAGCAATGAAAGTTATGCGTGTATTCACAGACAGCTGGCAATCATATTTGTTCTGCGCCTCTAGTGTTTGTATTTTCAGAGAGACGGCAAAGATTTTCGCCGTCACACTTTCATAAAATCGTTCTTTCATGGGTCTAACAGCAACACCATGAGCACACCAGCGATTTGTTCGTATGACACGCTATCATTAATTATATTATCCTATCTATTAGTATTAGTGGCAAAGAAAGAAAACCCTTTTTCTAGAGAACCAAGAAAGTATAATTAGAAAATATATTCCGATTAAGAATTTGGACCACATAGCTTAAGTAAACGGTGTACACATCCATTCAAGTTTCTTTTCTGTTCTTCATTTATTACTGCCTGCACTTCTTCATGAATCGTTGACATTGTAGCTGCATTATCATGTCCCTCATCATATCGATACGTTAAGCCCATATTTTTTCAGTCGTTTTAAATTATCAGAACTGATACACTAAATTTGGCCCAAATTAAGAGGAATATCCTACATTTCTGTCATTTCAACATTACCATTGCTACTGTTAATATATCTTACAACTTCAGAGATCTATGTTAGGTTTGCTGTAATACAAGATACCTGCTAGAGTACCTTGCAGCTTTTATGTCTCTCATCTGTGAAAAGTATATCCCTTAAGTGGTTTGCTAAAACATTTTTATATATTTCTGGTACAAGCTTGGAAAGTAACTTTTTTTGTCATCGCTGACTATCGTATAAGTTATTATTTCCACTCTGGCTCATATGTGGATAACATTTCCACAATCCCGAGAAAAACAAATTTCATTATTCAATGAAAAGTCTTCTTCAGTTCGCCACCATATACCAACTTTTTCTTTGCTAGAAACAATGCGATAGTAAGCAATCTATAATACAAGATGTTCCTCTGTTTTCCCATCTATACGTCAATCATAGCAATGACGTCCTTGTCAATTTTTGGAAGCTAAAGTCCTGCTCCCAAAATGTTCCTGATTTGAAAGCCTGATAAATGTCCTTCAGTCTTCTCTCGAGTTTCTTGCTGTGGACATGTCCACTATTTATCAGAGAAGAAAATCTTGCTATTGATGTTTTCCCATTTAGAATAATTTTATTCAACAATTTCTAAGCTTTATGATTTTGCTTCTGTCACATTTTAAAGTTGGTATTTTTTAATTATTTTTTTAAGTGCCTTTTTTACACTTGGGTGTCACCCCCTATCGGGTGTCACCCGGTGCGGACCGCACCCCCCGCACCTGCCTAGTGACGCCTCTGCTTAAACAGATACTATTGAATGGATAACGCTAACACAGCATCCATGGGAGAAAGCTGAAGAAGAGTGTAGGGTACTCAGCGTTACACAAGTTTTACAAGAGGTACACGTAAAAGTTTGAGAAATACTGATCTATGGATTTAATTTTTTGTTGTATGGATCAGCGCTATTGTATTGACTTTCTTACTTTTGCAATTAAAAGAGCTCTTTGCACCACTTCCCAGGTCCTCAGTGTGTTGAAGAAAAGGTAAGGTCAAATGCAAACTCACAATTTAATCTCTCCTATGTCTAGATTAAGATCTCAGTTTGATTCAGGTATCTAGATTCTTGAACCAGTCAATAAGTCTAGATCTAGACTCCATATTAAATTTCAATCTAGAAAAAATTAGATCTAATAGAATCAATTTGTTTTCTGGAAAAAAAAAATTAAAAATATTAAAAATATTAAAATGATATTAATTATTATTTATTATAAAATAATAAAATATTAAAATGCTCCATGATCCATGCTTTTAATTTGAAATTATTTTAATAGTTTTAAAAATTAGATCTAGAGTAATGTATGTCTTCCGAACAAATTAAGGGCTGCCACCAAGTTTTTTGCATTTGAATTTTTATAGCTCCGTAAATATGCCATAAAAATGGTTAATCATATAGGAAAAATCTACAAATATATCTATAAACTGGTCATCCATTTGCCCATATGGTGATATGCCCATAAAAATAGCTATATTGTTTTATTATGCTACGCATAGTTACAATTAAATATGATGTTGAAGAGGGTCAGGTAATCAGGTCCAGCGTAAACATGTAACGAACACCATACTCATCTCTGTACACTAACGAACTTTGCTGTACACTAACGAACACCTCTTGTTTATTGTATTTAAAAATAATATTATCTGTCATTTTTTTAATTTAAATATTATTTTCTTTTTAAACCAACTCAAGACTGACAGATTAGTGTTACTTAATTGGTCCCTTCTCTGCTAAACCCTCAACTTTACAAAGGACCATACCTAGTTCATCTTGTAGATGTAGAATCTAGTTGACCCAAAGAAACAAACAAAATGGGCGACAGCCGCGACCCAGCGCCTTTAGCCCGCTCGCTCCAGTCTGTGATTGTGACCTAATTTGGTACCAGATTGATCAATAACTGTCCCTCCCGCTACTTTTTGTTTCTTTGTGGTACCATGCTATTGCTAGGTGCTTAATTAAGAAAGAGAGTCTGAGAGAGAGAGGCAGGATTGTGCACTCATAAAAACATTTTTTTTTCATTCACATTATATCCAAGTCATTAGCACTTGGTTTAGCAATATTCCCTTTCTTTGTACTCATTCACATCACACTTGGTTTAACAGCTAAAAGAAATCAACATTAAGTAAGAAAATGTTAGACCTACGACCTATACTAGACCTAAAAATCTTCTTAATCCCGGACGTACCCTCCTTCTGTCCTAAAAGAAAAAAAATGGCATCATCCTACCAGTGCCCTTTGAACCAGTGTAAAACCCTTGTTTTTCAGCGTAAACGAAATTAGCTGTGTCTGAACTATAAAGGAATGGAGTATAAATAAAAACAATAGACCGGTTTCGTCTTAGTTATTAAAATAAAGGCTCATTTTAACAAAGATTGTGGGCTGTTTGTTAATATCAGGAAATAGGGGATGTTCGTTAGACGTGTGATTAACTATAGGTCTAGACTCTACATTGTTTTGCTAGGGCCAGGCCAATATTGAATATTTGAATACAGGTCAGAAAATACAAACCTTTTTGGACACCAGAACTGAACAATTTAGTAAAAGAGAGAAACAATGCCAGGAAGACTGTAGAAATAAACCCCACTAGAGAGAACAAGACAATGTACAATAAATTAACAGGTCAAATTAGATACAAAATTAAAATAGAAAAAAAGAAAAACTGGACCACAACATGTGAAAAATTAGACCTAAACAAGGATGGTCGAAAGGCCTGGACCCTTCTGCATCGGCTAGCAGGAAAAAAGCAAATTACTAACCCCCAACCATTAAAAGACACTGATGACTTAATTACAGAAAATCTAAAAAAGGCAGAAACCTTCAACAAATACTTTGCTAGCATAAATAAGACAAAACCAAGAAAACAACTGGACCAGGCTTTTAGCAATATCCTAAAAAGAGAAGAACAAGCTCCAACTGTCAGCTGTCATATCTTTGACGCTCCCTTCACTCTATATGAGCTCAAAACTGCCCAAAAAAACCTTAGGTTAAGAAAATCCCCTGGACCAGATAAAATAACAAATGAAATGATCCGGGGACTAGGATGGCAGGCCCAAAACTGCATACTCAATCTTATCAACTATACATGGAGAACAGGAGACATACCACAGGAATGGAGAAACGCAAACATAATACCCATCCTCAAGAAAAATAAGCCACCAGGAGACCCTAAAAGCTATAGACCAATATCTTTAACATCAAACATTGGCAAAATGGCAGAAAAAATGATTAATAACAGACTTTATTGGTGGCTAGAAAGTACTTGCTCACTCCACAACGCACAAGCTGGCTTCAGGAAAGCAAGTAGAACAGAAGACCACCTCTTTCGCTTTATCCAGGACACAATAGAAGGGTTCCACGAAAACAAACACACTACAGCAGTATTTATAGATTTGCAACAAGCCTATGATAGAGTGTGGAGAAAAGGTCTATTTTTGAAGATGAAAAAAATGGGCATCCATGGAAAAATGTACAGCTGGATCAGGGCTTTCCTAAAAAACAGAACCATCCAAACCCGATTTGAAGGCGCCATCTCTAGTAAAAAAAGTTTGGAAGAAGGCCTACCGCAAGGTTCAGCCCTTAGCTGTACACTCTTTCTAATCTTCATGAATGACCTCCCAGACCTCATTTCAGTCAATAAGGCACTTTACGCAGATGATCTCCTAATTTGGACAACAGAGAAATATCCAGTGCTGACTAGATCCAAATTAAACAGAGCCCTCACAACTATCTCCACGTTTTCAAAATTATGGAAAATGGAAATAAACAAAGAAAAGTCAGTTTATTCAATCTTTAGCCACAGTAACAAAATAGCAAAAAGAAACTACATCCTAAAAATAGACTCACAGCCAATAAATAAAGAAGAAAATCCAACTTATCTTGGTGTAAAATTAGACCAAAGACTGTCTCTAAAACACTTTATGGCTGATTTAAAAGAAAAGGCATCTCAGAGATTAAACATAATGAAACACCTAGCAGGAACATCCTGGGGAGCTGAAAAGAAAACCTTAAGACAGTTATACACTGGATATGTCAGATCTGTCATGGATAACTGCCTCTCCATACAAGTAGCTGCCAACAAAACCTATCAGTCAGCTTTGGACGCAGTCCAAAACCAAGCCTTGCGTCTGGTCAGTGGAGGTATGAGAACCACTCCCACAGCTGCCTGTGAAATAGACTCAAATATTGAACCTCTTAAGTTAAGGCGCAACAGAGCAGCTTTAGAAGCCATTGAGAGATACAGAAGGTTGGAGGATGACCATCCAAATAAATTATTAACACAGAGAAATAGGAAAAACAATAAAAAAAAGCAAAGAACACTGATTCAAATTACTGACGAACTAGCCTTAAAACACCATCTACCCAATAACAGAGAAAAAATCACCAGATTCCCAAACATAACTCCTGGACTTAACTATAAACAACCAACAATTAAAACACATCTAATAAATAATACTCTGACAAAAGAATCAAATCCACTGGAGCTCAAAGTAGGCACGCTTGAAACAATTGAAAGCTATCCAAAAACAACCATCCATATATACACAGACGGATCAGCCTTCAAAGCCACCATCAATGCCGGTCTTGGTGCCTTCCTGGTCTTCCCCAAAAACATACACTTTGAAATAAGTGCACCCTGTGGCGACTACTGCTCAAACTTCCAAGCTGAAATTGAGGCAATTACCATAGCCTTGCAGACAGTCGAAAATAAATTACATGAAGGAATACAAGCACCATCAGATATTGTTGTCTTTACAGACTCACAATCCACTCTTCAAGCACTTAACAGCAGCACCACAAAAAGCCCAAGAGAGTTGACAACACTAAAAATGATAATACACCAGATGATGACCAATTTAAACATCAACATCATATTACAGTGGATCCCTGGACACATTGGTGTCATGGGAAATGAAAGGGCAGATAAGCTCTCAAAGGCAGGATCATCTATGGAACAACCAGATAGACCTGTCAACTACCTCACCCTAAGGTCAATGCTAATCAACAACTAAGAGGAGTGGCTTAACCAATGGGCTACAGGAAACACAGGCAGAGCCATGTACAAAGAAATGAACATGCCTAACAAACTGGACAGTATTAACTTCCTCCCCCGCAAAGAGCAATGTACAATCTTCCAACTAAGAACAGGACATACACCACATTTAAATTATCATCTCAATAAAATAAATCCCACACAACTCCCACTTTGTAGACACTGCTCCCACCCTTATGAAACTGTAAACCATATCCTTTTTGAATGCCCCCTCCTAATCCACCTTAGGCAGACCCTACTACCACTACAGCCCAACATAACCAACACCCTTTATGGCAGTGCTGAGCAACTGAAAAAAACAGCACAGTATTTTTCCTTGGCACAGTCTGCAAAAGAGCTGACAGCTCAGCAGTAAAAAGCTGGTTAGAAGAAGAAGAAGAATATGGAATATGGATCTAGATCTACTTATTATAATAAATACAGTAGT
>JADKLZ010041665.1:0-11346 GCA_021533235.1 Biomphalaria straminea
AAAGATAAATTCCTAAAATTAATACTAAAAGATAAATTCCTAAAGTTGATACTAAAGATAAATTCCTAAAGTTGATACTAAAAGATAAATTCCTAAAGTTGATACTAAAAGATAAACATAGTGTCACTTAGTAGTCTCAGTATCTTAAATTTGTTTAAGTTAACACAACACTGAACCTAACTGACTTAACAGGATTTAAATGTTTAAAATACACATGACGGATGCTCTGACCAAGAGCATTGCCACATTACAAAAGAACCAGGCAACAGTTATGATAAACCACATGTGTAAATACCTTAATACAAACAACATAGATCATCACACCACACTTATATGGCTGAAAAGATTTTGTTTAGCCCAGGGGCTGATGTGCTAGAAGTGTAAGGGCCTAAACAATTAAAAGGTTATTCATTTCTTACCAATGTATGGTCATGAGACTTATCATCATCATCATCAAACTCCATTTGAGTGAGGGCTTGAGAGGCTTAAATCCTCTCTTGCAAAAGCCCTGGACAGAAACCCTGCTGTCTTGCGTAGTGCGTGTCACCATACAGGTCAAGAAGTTTTGGTTTCCCAGACCTGTCGAGACGGAGATCAGCAAGTCTGGGGCAGTCATACAGTATATGAGGCACGGTTTCCTCTTCTTCCCCGCAGCGGGGGCACCGTGAGTCAAAATTTGGCCATAACCGTGAAAAGTATGAGCCAACAAGACAGTGGCCTGTCCTGCACTGTCCTATAACAGCTTGCTCAGGCCGGGACAGCCTCCACCACGGGGAAGTGCGGTCAGGGCGCCTCATGCGCTCCCAGACTCCACTGGCTTTTGGGGACTTGTCCCAGCACTCAAACCACTTTTCCATTTCAGTTTTTTTAATGAGACTTATTGTGTCAGCTAAAATAAATCCTAAAGTTCAACCATGAATGTTAATCCTAACATGGTCAGAATTCTTTTGGGGCTTTTAAAATAAAACACCAACTATCAATGCTTGAAAAAAAAACCTACTTCATCTTTCAGTTCATAGTATAGAACATACAATATCAAGACAATTAAATCAAGCTTTTTTTTGGAATTTTTTTTTTAGTTAGTCAAATCATTCTCTATTTTTTTTTTACTCTGATAGGCATTAATGATTTGTTTAACTTTAATTAAAAATGCAATCTGGGCTAGTTACTTTAAACTCTTCTCCCCCTCTCTCAAAGTATAAAAAGGACTTGCTATGCATCTTCAATCTCTCAGTATGGCATGAAGCATGAAATGCACTATTACTTATGGTTAACTAAAAGAAAACTTGCTTATGTATTATAAGAATTTAAAAAATAAAAATGCATCAAAAGTAGGCCTACTTATCAATATATTATTTTATTTTCAGCACTGAATTGTGGAGAAATAGATTAAAACAACAACAACAAAATAACTAAAACAAGATTGTGAAAAAGTGTTCTTACACACATAGTGACCAAAACACACATATGAGGTTCTGGTAAAGCCATATTGTCCCTTCCTTCTTTCATTTGTTGATCTATGAACTTTTTGTAGGCTGCTGGATCATTTTCAGCCATATCATCTAACATTGCCCAAATCTGCTGGGCTTTACTTGCCATTTGATCAGAATTAAGATTTTCTTTTTGCATTGTCAATGGTCTCAACCAGCTAAAAAAATATGTTTAATCTGTAGGTTTAAAATAAATGTTTGAAGGTTCAAGTTATTGCTTAATCATGAGCAAAGTTGATTAGATAAATAGTCAATTATTTCAAACCTAAAAATTTGTTCTTATTAATAAATTCTTTAAATATTTAATATTTAAAGGAATTAAAAATCCATAAAACTACTTGGCATCTACTGTGGTAAATGAAGAGTGCAAGAAAAAAGCAACAGCTATTTGGGTCAAATAATTTTTTTACATTCATAGTATAGAAAAATATTTGTATACATTCCAACTTGATAAATATGCTATCATTATAATCAATGTAAAAAATAATAGTTTAATACGTATTGGTAAATGTCATTTTAAAATTTTGTAATATTTCATGACAAAAATAGATCAGAATATTACCCAGAATTTTTTGTATTTGAGTTAAGTTTTTACACTATAACTTTGGCATCTCCCAAAATAATATTATCCAAGCGGTATCTCATATTCTTGTTTATTTTCTATAGTCTTGCTACGGGTCAATGTGTTCCTGTTTTAGCAGTCTTTCTTATACCTTATACTAGTGGTCTTCAACCTTTTTTGGCCTACCGCCCCCTTTTCGTATTTTTTCTTTAAAAAAAATCTGCCAGCGCCCCCCTCTAAGAAAAACACTTATAAAGACGCGTGAGAAGGCTAATTTGAACAAAATGTCATTTATTTATTAATTTGTATGCTGCCAATAACGCTTATCCCGCATGGGACACGACCGCATGAAACTGCGATTTTTTTTGGCGAGCTGAGAATAAGACGGAGTTACAGAGGTGCTCCCGTAAGCGCTATTAAGATCCACCCAGGCGCCATTTCGCCCTCACTGGCATAGAGTAAAGCACCTGGCATCATTCTCTGGTAACAGATGATCTCTGAGAGAGACAGTTGGAAAGCTCTCACAAAAGCTGCGGGAAAAACATTGGAGACTCAAAAAAAAAAAAAAAAGCCAAGATTGAAGACATGCGCGAAAGACGGAAAGGAAACTTAAATAGACCACAGCAGACAACGGCTTTGTCTGCATAAAATTCGGGAAAATATAAGAACCCTGTGGCTCCTGAAATCTGACAATATTAGAAATTTCAAGCTTAGTTAAAGCAAGGCGAAGGTCTCCTCTAGTGGCTACATCCAGTCTATTTCTTTGCTTATTCATTAAGTTTGTTATGCACTAAATCTAGAATAACCATGTATGTTGATGGAAAAGCCAAAACATAATTCCATTTTCGACCACAGTTTTGGAATATTACTGAAACATTTAAATGCAGCCACATCTCTGTTGTGCCTCCAGGCGCGAGGCTAGTAATTTTACATCGTTTAGGGGCCAGGGGAGACTTGACCTCTTTGGGGGCACCTCAGTTTTGTGTAATATGTCATTAATTAAAAAGGAATCGTCTTGGCACTCCTCAAGTGGTATCCCGGGGGATTTTCATATTCTCCCCCTCCACCCCAACCCTAACTAAGCCTCTGTATGCCTCCTATGTTAACATTCTTTTTACTGAAGACATAATTTTGTAAAAAAAAATAATATTTATTTAGTCCTTGGAGCTACAATATCATCAAACTCCATTTGAGTGTGGACTTCAGAGGCTCAAATCCTGTCATGCAAAAGCCCTTGACAGAAACAATGTTGCGTAGTGCATACATGTCACCATATAAGTCGTGAATTTTTGGTTTTCCAGACCTGTCGAGATGGAGATCAGCATGTCTGGTGCAATCAAACAGAATATGAGGCACGGTTTCCTCTTCTTCCCAGCAGATGGGGCACCGAGAATCGAAATTATTTGGCCATAGCCGTGAGAAATATGAGCCAACAGGACAGTGGCTAGTCCTGCACTGTGCTATAATAGCTTACTTAAGCCTGGACAGCCTCCACTACAGGGAAGTGCGGTCAGGGCGCCTCATGCGCTCCTAGACTCCTTGGGCTTTTTGGGACTTGTCCCAGCATTTAAACCACTTTTCCATTTCTGTTTTTTTTTTATTATAGTCAGAGTATGATGAAAACTTACAGGCTGTTCAGTCGGTGGAAATTGCCCTTCTCTGGTGGGCCAATGAGACGGTAACTTCTGTATTATTACAGGGGTGCCATAGTGTTGCTTTATTTTGTGTGAAGCCATGATGACAGTGTCGATATTTGGGGGCCAAGGTCCAGGGCTTTGCAAAGCCTGTAGTAGGGCCTACAGATTTTGAGTCAATGACCACAACAATCTGTTTTGCCCTCAAATGTCCATCGCCGAGTTGAGAGTCAATGACTTTTAAGGATTCAAAGACTGCCATGGTCTCCGCATCAAATCTGCATACACTACCACATGGTCCAAATATTTTTACTGAGTAAGAGCCGAAAAAAAAGTTGATGTAGGCTTTTTTGATATTGCTTTATGTTCGTGAAGCTTATTTGGTTTCATAACCTCATCTGAAAATGCCGTCATTCAAAGTAGAACATTAAAATACTTTTTATCTAGTGCAAATTCATTAGAGCTCTTATCAACGTTCCTTTACATACAGCGAGTTTTCGTTAATGGTTTTGTTTTTATTATTCTATTTGAACCCTAACATTGACCCATCAACATATGGATAAAAGAAAATATAATCTGAAAGGCGAATTACCTAGCTTGTCTATCAAATCATGAACGTTTATGCGTTCAAGATCTAAGGACACTAATAACCTTCTATTAGTAAAAAATAGAAATAATTTAAAAATAGAAAATGGGATTCCCAAACTCAGTTTCTAACGTTCTTTCACTTCTTAAATTAGAAGTAAGCTTACTATAATTAGTCTATATTCAGTTAGCCAGCTTTAATTTTTAAGAATTATTTATTTGTTTTGTCTCTGTACACCTTTAGTTTCTTATTTAACCCCTATACGCCCAGCGCCCCCTTTTGTGTCCAGCGCCCCCGTACCGCCCCTTTGGCTCCCAGCGCCCCCCAAAATCTTGAAAACGCCCCCAAGGGGGCGATATCGCCCTCGTTGAAGAACACTGCCTTATACCTTTCTTATATTTAGTGTGAATTCCTTAGGATCAGGTCAATATAATGTCTTCTTGATTATAACATGCTCATTCCTTAATGGAAGATGTTGTTTTTTTACAAAAATTATTAAACTTTCACCTTCTATTTGTTTTCTGACAAGTCCCAAAAAGCCTGTGGAGTCTGGGAGCGCATGAGGCGCCCTGACCGCACTTCCCCGTGGTGGAGGCTGTCCAGGCCTGAGCAAGCTGTTATAGCACAGTGCAGGACAGGCCACTGTCCTGTTGGCTCATACTTTTCACGGTTATGGCCAAATTTTGACTCACGGTGCCCCCGCTGCGGGGAAGAAGAGGAAACCATGTCTCATATTCTGTTCGACTGCCCCAGACTTGCTGATCTCCGTCTCGACAGGTCTGGGAAACCAAAATTTCTTGACCTGTATGGTGACGCCTACGCACTACGCAAGACAGCAGGGTTTCTGTCCAGGGCTTTTGCAAGAGAGGATTTAAGCCTCTCAAGCCCTCACTCAAATGGAGTTTGATGATGATGATGATGATTTGTTTTCTCAAGAAACTGAAACTTTTTCAATTAGTCTTCATCTTGTATATTCTTTTATTTATTCAAAAAAAGAAATTGCAGATCTTCCTTCATTAACATGAATATTAAAAGGTTTATAACTTTACAGCCATAATATAAAAAAAGTGTATCAGGCAAAATAAACATAGATCTACCGGTATATCAATTATTTCAACTGTAGTCCAGAAGGGGTATATGCTAGTATATACAAAAAACAACCTTTTATTAATTACTGGGTAAATAGAACAACTAAGTTATTTTGACAATCAAAACTGCAGTGATTAAATTTACCAAAAAGCAATTTCAACCCAATATGTTTTTCTTTAAAGTAAACATATTGAAAAGTACAAGATTTTAAATTTTTGTTTGAAAGCACCATTGAAACTATTTTTGGTGTGTAAATTGTTAGTACATAACTTGCTATTGTAGACAAAAAAAAAACTGGGACAGATCATGGTTTGGGAAATAATTATAGTTCCTAAAGTCATTATAGGAATGAGATGATGAGGGCTGGCATCTGCGTATGAGCTGATGGCAGCAGCTGAACGGTTCCAATGCAGCTTTTAAGTATTTCATAATGAAAAGCTATTGAATGGAATGCCTGAGAGTCTCTGATTGAGTGGCAAGGATTTGAGTAATGGCCATTTTGATGTGTAGAGGGGTCTAGAAGTGAGTGTGTTAGGCAAGGTGTGTTAAAGTGGGCCATTCTAATCCAATGTAACAGATACTTGATTTCACTGGCTAAAAGGGGAAGAGTTAAGATGCTGACAATGTTATTGAAAGTGCAGATAAAGGGGCAGGACTTCTGGCTAAAATAGCATTATGATTTGCATGATGTTATAAAAAAAAAAGGGAGAGAGTATCATAGAGATTATCAAATATTTTGATAAAAACTGACTGAAAAACAAAAGAATAGTCTATATCTCTTTGAGGTGGTGGAACTGTTGTGTGGATCTACATACCAGTATTATTTAGATTAAAAAAAAAATCAGAAAAAAAAATTTTCTCATTTAGATTTCCTGCTTCTTGTTGGATAACAAATCAAAGCTAAACAACCCCTCTTGATTAATATCTTCTTTTCATTAGAGAACATAGAATATGAAGATGCATGTGTGTAGAGAAATTTACTACAGTATGAAATGTTAAGTCTATATCATTTGAAACACTTAGAACTAGAAGGAAGTGAAAAGCTGACAAACTAACCTAATGTGGGAGAACAAACAGACAATTAAACTTTGAACTATATACAGAAAAAATGAAGAAATTAATAGTAAATAAAATAAATGAGAAATGGAATCACATTCGAATCACAAGAAAGATGATGCCTATTATAAGCTATCCCAACAATATCAACATCAAATCTTTTGACTCAGGACCGGACACAACAGAATGAGACAAAATAAGTACCGGAAGCTCAAAATTAGAACCAGTGAAATCTGCCGATGTGGAGTGTCGCCAGAGAATGTTGACCATGTACTTCAAAACTGTTCTCTTTAGAATGAGGCACGTAAAAGACACAGGCCCCAAAATACCCAAAATACAAAAAAAAAAACCTATATGGAGAGCTTCCTGATTTGGAAACCATTCACAGTTGATCTCATATATTGGTACCAATAAGCATTATAGCTCTAGTTGGAACATGCTGTCACACAGCAGATGATGTGTATTGATACAGTTTGGAATCAGTGGCATTGCAAGGTATGCCAGACCATAGCGTAGCATGTAAGCTGAACAAGGTAAATGTTCCTGATTTTTCCTCAGGGTTGACACCCAAAACCTTTCCTATGCATGGGTATAACCCCAAGGAGCAGAGGTTGGGACACAGCTAACAAGCCTCTCCTCCCCAAAGCTTACTGGGTATGACTAACAGTAAAAATAATTTGAGTGTGTATGATGTGCATCTGTATAAGATAAAGGCCGGATTTTAAAACTAAATCTATAACTGACAAAATAAAACTATAGTTCATGTAAGAAGAATGGTCCCAATTGTGAATAAGAGTTTCCCTTTTGAATGCGAAAAGGATAGCTTAAAAAAATTCATCCATGAGGCCAAAATAAATTTAGTGTGGTGGGCATGGGGCATTCAAGGAAGGTGTTTGGAAAATGCAAATTTTTTATTTAGTAAGTGTACAATAGAACACTATATTGCAGAGCAGTCCACTGAAGAATGCTAGTGCCAAGAAGTGTGGGATTTTTTATTTAGTAAGAGTTTAAGAGGACACTATTTGCAGAGCATTTCACTAAAGAATGCTAGCGCCAAGAAGTGTGGGATTTTTTATTTAGTAAGAGTATATAAGAGGACACTATTTGCAGAGCATTTCACTGAAAAATGCTAGCGCCAAGAAGTGTGGGATTTTTTATTTAGTAAGAGTATAGGAGGACACTTTTTTGCAGAGCATTCCACTGAAGAATGCTAGCGCCAAGAAGTGTGGGATTTTTTATTTAGTAAGAGTATAAGAGGACACTATTTGCAGAGCAGTCCACTGAAAAATGCTAGCGCCAAGAAGTGTGGGATTTTTTATTTAGTAAGAGTATAGGAGGACACTTTTTGCAGAGCATTCCACTGAAGAATGCTAGCGCCAAGAAGTGTGTTTTTTTTTTATTTAGTAAGAGTATAGGAGGACACTATTTGCAGAGCATTCCACTGAAGAATGCTAGCGCCAAGAAGTGTGGGCACAAATAGGGCAATGAGGGATAACCTAATAAAAATAGTAGAGGGCCATAACTGGTATGTTTATAAGTATATGCTTATATGTGTGTGTGGGAGGGGGAATTGCATTGCATTGGAAGCTAGAGAAAAAATAATTAGCCATAAAAAACAATTTTTTAGGATTAAAAACCTTTTTAACATAGTATACATACAGTAGCAGTTGAAACCCTCATAGATCTACCTGTTTTCTGGTTTACTGAGCAGGAATTTTTGTACAAAAAATCTTTCTAATTACTGATTTTAGAATGTAGATTTGAAAGAAAGATTTCATATAGATCTACAATGTTAAAAGAAGTAGATTGAAACGTAGGCCTAAAGTCAGATAGATTATCTAGGTGGTTCTATGGCAGATTATACTTATAGGAAATATTATATATAGGCTAGAAAATTGTAGAAAATTATAGAGTCTAGATCAAGAACTAGATCTAGATCTAGTCCTAGGACCTAGTTAGACTTATAGTCACATAATCAATGATAATCACATAGGCAGGACATAGTGAAAACAAACATACTATTTTTTTTTTTACATAGTCTGACATTGTTATTACTATTTTATAGAAATGATCTAGATATAGGACTAGGTCTAAATAATTAGAGTAGAGAAATACCATAGTCCATAGTAGATCTATTAATTATTATTAATAGTAAATAATAGTAATAATAGTAAAAAAATTGGTTAAAAAATTAATTACTAGATAACTAGATTTTACTAGATCTATTAATTTTGTTCAATAATAAAAATATTATATTAATTTTTTTTCGCCTCCGATACGATGTTACTTCAAAAAAGAAGATGGTCTGACACAGTAAGTGGATCTTACTTCGCACTGTTAGACTCTTACTCTAGTCAACTCTATAATCTCATGGATTCAAGTTTCTGGCATTAGATCTATTTTATAAAGAGAAAAGCGTCCTTAGAGTGCGTACTACGTAGTACGCTAAACACCGAGCATTACAATCAATGTTTCTTGCACAGACCTATATATAAGTCTATGGTTTCTTCAATTCCGGATATTTTCGTACAAAACGAAAAAACGCAACAAAACACCACAGGAATGAGAATAACCATATTTAGGTCTAATTTAGTCTAGTCTATTAGATCTAGATTACTTAGTCTACTTAGTCTAGATTTATAGAGATCGTCTACTTTTAGATTTGCAGTGATAAAGATGTTGTTTAGATGCACTTTAGCATTACTAGATCAGTAAGATTTTTAAAATTGTCATTAAATTATCACAGACCCCATCCAGATTAAATATAATCTAGATCTAGTGTTATAGCTAGATCATGATCTACTATTGTTACCATAGCGACTAAATGTACTTACCAAAAATAAATTTTCACGTCACTAAAAAATGGCGTCGGCTGGCTAAAAATCGAGTTATAACACATAATGGCAAAGTCACACTGATTATCTGGACTGTTTTCTTACAAATCAGCAAGATATTAACTTAGTAAGCAACCTAATTTTCGATTCAGCATTATGCCCAGAGTGTGACACATTGTGACATTATACTTTATAGTATAAGTATAGAGTTTAATTACATGAGTAATCCAAACTAATTGAATTTTATTTATTTATTGATACACTTCTTAATCTTACTCTTAGTAATCTTAGAGTTAGACTTAACTTTTAGTGTCTTTAGTCTTAAACTTTAGACTAGTTAAACTTAAAAGTTAATATAGAACTAGATCTAGATCTAAACTTTGTTTTTTAAAAACATATTAACAAAATATTTGTACTTTTCTTGTATAAAACACATGTCTGTATTATA
Organism: Biomphalaria straminea; assembly: GCA_021533235.1. Taxonomy (NCBI): domain Eukaryota; kingdom Metazoa; phylum Mollusca; class Gastropoda; family Planorbidae; genus Biomphalaria; species Biomphalaria straminea. Next base: position 9,700 of record JADKLZ010041665.1, read on the forward strand.
GTGTATAAAAAGACAGGACAGGAAAATAATAAAAAAAATATTAACAATTACAAAAGACGAAAAGTCAAAAGTAAGACGAGTCAATAGCAATTCTATGTCTATTTCATTTTCCCCTATTTCCTTACAATCTTGTTAATTTTCAAAAGAAAATCAAAAGAATTATAACAAGAAGATAAAGTTTACATTAGTTAGAGCATATTTACAAAACAAAATTGCCACTAATACCAAAGAAGCAATATTTTCAAACTTTATTTCTACATTATTGATAGGGTTTAGGGTACTCATTCTTAATGTGCCTATATAATATCATTAGATTTCATATTTAAATTTGAAATATTGTCTTCACATGTAGATCTAAAAGATTTATAGATGGCAGAGCCAGTCAATTTCTTTTTATAGAGGAAAAAAAATTGTACTTATCAATCTGTGTATTAACTAAATAAAATAACATATTATTAATGTTGAACAGATCATATTTAAAATGTTTTTTTTTTTTTAAATAAACCTATAAGGAACCTTAAAATGTATGCAATTATATTTGTGATAATTGTCTGCATATTTAACTGAAAACTTTTTTGGAGAAGACATTCAAAATTTCTCAGCTAATGTGGCTTTTCTCAACTTTCTTTTGTTAGAATGGTTGGCAACTGTTTTCCTTCACTATATTGACAACTTTTGTGTGACGAAAAATTAAAAGATTCCCACATTTGTCATATTGGAGGGTCACTTATTTGTGCCCTGGTCAGTGCAGACCCTTATTTAGTAACTTTTAATTATTCAATTCACCATTTTTTCTCATAAAAAGTTTGGTTCATTTCTGGCTTTATATATGTAGGCCTAATATCTGTATGCATTATTTAATGCATTTTAGGTATTTGAATGAAGTAAATAGTTTTTGCAACAACTACGAAATTTCCTAAATATAAAATGTACACTGTGTTGTATTATATATTTTTATTAGAATGTCAGTTTTAACATAATATATATGTTAATGCTAATGCCAAAACTATTTTCAGAATCATGCACTACCTGCATTATACCCCCTGAAAATCTTTTTCAGCACTATGCCAGTTTCATATACCAGGTTAGTTTTTTTTTTTTTGATTGTCTATTTTTATTACACATGATTTTATAATCATAACCCTAACCTTTCCTTTAGACCCCCTCATTGTCAGGACTCAGAATTGGCATAATTTGTAAAACAAATAGTACATTAAAACTAGCAGGACTGTCAAAAAGTCTACTTTCTACCTGCTCAGAGCGTGTTTTGCATACTGGGGTCTTTTCTTTTATTTCTTCAGATGGGCTTAATCTTCAACTTAGCTTTCCAGCTCTATTAGTAGGATAATATGATTTTGTATTTCTTGTGTCCACTTTCTATTTTTTGTGTGTACATGACCATGCTACTTTTTTTGCTGTGAACACTTTGATTGTCTTGAAACTCATCTCAATGACAAACTCTGCATTTAAGAATTTTCTGTAAGTACCAACCTCGTAAGAAATAAAATGCTATTAGCGGATAATGCAGCGGTAGTGGCACACTCACAAGAGGAGCTTTAGTCACTAATGTCCTTCTTCTTTCAGACCTATAAAGACATTGAGCTAACCATTAGCTACACCACCACCAGCTAACCATTAGCTACACCA
>JADKLZ010041666.1:0-13029 GCA_021533235.1 Biomphalaria straminea
AGAAGTACCACTTGCATGTTTGTCTTGGGTCCTACACTGGCTCTATTCAGAAGAAGTACCACTTGCATGTTTGTCTTGGGTCCTACACTGGCTATGATGTCAGGCAATAGATTAGCATATTGAATGGAGGAAGATAGTAAAAATTATAGTTCCCTTTTCTCCAATCTTGCTGTTCATGGGGCAGAGGATGTAATACCCATCTGATTCTATAGGCTCCTGTTTGTCATGTAAAAAGCAAAATAAAAAAAAAAAAAAACTGTTCTTTGATCCCATTAATTATTCTCCCAATGGGACTTTTTAATGTAAAAAAAATGATTTTAAAGATAAATGGGTAGTATGGAAGTTTGAGCTATTAGTTGGAAACTGGACAATGTATTGAATTTTCAAAAAAATAAACATTAGAAGTAGAGCTTATAATTATATAGAATTTACTGCTCAAAAATTTTGATTATAGACTTGTATTGTCAAAATCAGGTCTTACAAAACAAAATGTATATCTATATTGTTTTCTTTACTAATTTGAAAAGTCATTTTAAATTTATATAGTTTTTTTTTGTTCAGATCACGAGATCTGCCTCCAGGTCCAGGTCCTCTAGACGCAGCTGGACGTAAACTATCTAATTACAGTAGTGTAACACCACTTGATTCACGAAGAAATAGAACCCCTAATGGATATGTACATAATGGCCCACTTAAAGCAGATCCAAGTCTCAGCACCAGCCGACCTAGCCGGTATGAACCAGTTACCAAAGATTATGGCTCCTCCACCCGCTCATTGCTAAGCAAGCGTAGTGTAGTGGATACATTACTACCAAGCACAACTCTAGCAAGCACTACTGTCAGGTCAAGACCTCCGAGTGGTACAAGTCGACCTCAAAAATCTTCAAGTCTTATCGATTTGTCTTCATTAACTTTAAACTCAGATGTCAACACTTCTTCTAATAGGAATCGTGGCGCAAGTGTTTTTAATGACAGAGCTCCTGGCAGTTCTTCAAGGCAAGGTTTAAGTTACCAGGTTACAGAAGATGCCAGTCAGCGCCCTGATGGTACATCTCGTTTGCGTTACACTCCTACTGTATCTCGAGAGGCTAGTCCCACAGATGTTGGACATAGACATTTGAGAGTATCATCAGGGGACCATGGAGAGTCACCAACTAAGTCATCTCTGAGCAACCAAAGTTCAAGCAGTTCAATGTCAAATTGGGTAAGTCTTTGACTTTAGAGTTACCAACACTCTTGAGGTTTTTGCAGGCACTGATAGTTTCTAGTTGCAGCAATATCAACTATATAAACCAATGAAATGAAAAGGTTTTTGTAGCACTCTATCTTTAGAAATGGCTTTCTAATACTGGTGTGAACTGTGCTATAGATGTTATTTCTTTATTCTAAATCCTGTGCAGAACTGTTTTTAGTTTTTATATAACCTTTTTTTTTTAAAATTGTTTTGATAGTTCAACTAAATTATCTAAAGCCTGTTTCTCTACTGGGTTAATTTTATTCAACTTTTATTTTGTCACAGAAAAAAAAATGCATACTTAAAAAAAGATATGATTTGCCTCATCAGATAAATTATTTTATTTCATACTGTGTGCCTATTGTCCCCCTTGTTTCAAGTCCACTAGCTACAGTAGTTCTAGCAATCCTAGCTCTTCGCTGGTTCATCAAGCTTCTGTAAGTTTAGCTTTCACTTTGTTCTGGTTCAGAGCCTTTTTGTTTCATTCGTTTTAACTGAATGGCTTTTCAAAACTCTTTTGTTTCAATTATATTGTTTCTTGTTGGGTCACCATGTTATTGTATTGAATGAGGATTGGTCTAATTAGAATACTTGAATTATATAGGTAAGGACCAAAGTTTCATCAATTTTGCTGGAAAACTGAAAAGAGCACTTCTGATTGTTCAATAATTGGAAAATAAATGTTCTTTAAAAGATCAATAGCCTTTACACTTGATATATATAGTCTGTCCAAGTAGTGCATTTTGATTTCTGTGAGATTACTAAATATCTTTCAATTTTAAAAAAAGTGGTATTTATTCTATGCATATTTTCAGAGTGCAAAATATAAGAATGGTGGGAAAGTTGGCCTCAGAAATCTGGGAAACACAGTAAGTGTTTTTATGAATTTTTTGACTGGGTTTGATACCTTTTTGAAAGTTATCTAATGTGGCTTTATATAAAAATATCTCTCAATATTTAGCATGCAATAACATAGTTTTAAATATTCATGTGAATGACTTGTTAGCAATAAACTTGGTAGAATAATGGGAATTAATAAACTTTTTTAGAATGAAGGAAATTAATGGTAAAATGAAAGGATTACATAAACTGTATGAATGAAATGAATCGATAAACTTAGTAGAAATTGATAAACTAGGTAAAATAAATGGAATTTATTAATTAGTAGAAAGAAGGGAATTACAAATTTAGTGGAAGGAATCTCAAATCTTCTATAACATACACTCCACATTCAGATCTGTAGATAATTGTACATAATTTGAAATGCTATTTGTCTCCAAATGTCTGTATTGAGGTTTACACTTTGTGCTTGTTTGACAGTGTTTTATGAACAGTGTCCTCCAATGTCTGAGTAATACAAGACTACTTGTTGAATGGTGTCTGGAAGAGGAGTATCTCATGGATATAAATACTACTACTAGCAATATGAAAGGGAGTCTTATCAAAGGTTTGTTTTGATAGACATTGCTTTATTGTGTTAGTGTCTTTGCTATACTGAGTCAGTAGACTAGTAATACATTGTACTCTACTACATTGAGTTATTATACTAGTAATAGCCTACATATATGTATTGTACTCTAAACCTCCACATCCAAATCAATTGTGAGATCAGACATCTGACTGTACCATCCTGTATCAGACCAACTATTAAATCATATGATATCTTTCTACCACTCCTGTTTCATTCTAAGAAAAACTACACAAGTTTGATGGTCTGTTATAGGAGAAGCACTTTCTAGAAAGAAGGTTATTAGTTCTAACATCTAAACAGCCTTCAGTGCACCAGTGGATTTAGTGGCTTTGTACAAGAAGACATAGCACAAGATGACATATAACCTGCCAGTGCTTTGTTAAATGTTTAGGTTTATCCTATATAATTATTGTGATTAAAAAAATAGCAAAGCTCTAAATGACTTGTTCTGACAAAAGTTTTTTTTTACTCAATTGTACAAGTTTAAAATATGTTTTCATTGTTTTATTCAATGTTTGAATTATTAATGAACCTTTTGTGAATTTGTAGATGTTTATTTACTTGCTTGAAAAAAAGAAAAACTTTGTTAAAAGTAAAAGTTAAGTAGAGGTACCCCTTTCAGAATTTGCTATATGTAGAGGGAGATGATAGAAAGCTCATCTCGTTCTATGTCCAATAGTTAATGAGGGTGTCATGCTGACAGCCCAATGACCAACTTCTCCAACATATGCCAGTTAGCCATTAGTGTTGGGGCTCAAGCACATCCTAGACATCCCAGTTTTCACTTGGATAATATTGGAACTGGAGACACCATAGCTTAGCTCTTGACCAAGCATCCACCTTTCCCCCAGTTAAAAGTAACTTGCTTAACATTAAAAAAGATATCTTGTTGAAAATTTAAAAATAAAATTGTATATATCCAAGATAGGTGAGGAATTGATATACACTTTGACCATTTCTTTTTTTTTGTTTTGTTCTCATGTAAATAGAAAAAAACATTTTTTGTAATTATATTATTTCATGTTTTATTTATATTCTGTTTAGCTTATGCTAATTTAATGCAATCAATGTGGAAAGACAAAAATGAAACCTCCATTTCACCAACAGCTTTTAAAACTCAAATACAAAAATTTGCTCCGAGGTTTATGGGATACGCGTAAGTATTTGTTCAAAATATTCTTTTTTTTTAAATATTCAACAGTTTTACTTTGAATATAAGCTCTGAATGGTTAAGGTAGTAGTTATTTCCATTGAACACATTGTTGCTAAAAAAAAAAAAGTATAATAGCTTAATAGTACGAAAGCTAAAAAAAAAAAATAGAAAAATATTTTAATGTGTAGAACACCTATGTATTTAAAATTTCACAATTGAGAACATCTCTAACTACTCTAGGAAGTTTATCTCTGACTATTCTAGTAAATTTATCTCTGACTATTCTATGAAATATATCTCTGACTATTCTATGAAATTTATTATGTTTCTTTACATATATACATATCGAAAGATTGAAGCCAATGTAATTTTTTTTGTTAGAGTTCTTCATCTGAGACTGTATAGTTTCTAGGTATCTTTTTGTTTGCAAATGTCTTCTCAATCAATCAAACCATTATTTTGAAAAAATTCATATTGTTTTATTTTATTTTTTAAAATTGCTTTAAAAGTTATTAACTTCTTTAGCTAGCTTTGTTCTATTAGCAATCTTCAAGCTGTATGACTACAAAAACAAAAGTAGAATTGAGCTAGAGAAGAAAGAAAGATATTTTACGGTTAGAATAACTGGACTGTGGTAAAGGTGGTTCTCCAGGTTCCATAAAGTAGTATCAGCTTAACAATAGAAAGAGCCTGATCTTGGTGGTGGTGCTTAATTCCCTAGATCCCCAGGTGTTCTTCAGCTGATGGAAGGCTGCTTGAGCTTTACCAATGCAGGTTCTGACATCTGTATCTGTTCCTCCATGGATATCTTCTGATATGATACTTCTGAAATAGTTGAAGCTTTCCACCACTTCCAGCCCCTCACCTTGGACTGTAATGGGTGTATTGTTGGATGCCTTGAACACCTTGCTCTTCTCTCTGGTTATGACTGTTATGACAAGTTGTCTATTATAAAGAAAAAAACAACACTTTGCATACATTATAATAAATATTTATATCTTTCTTTCTATAGACAACAAGACAGTCAAGAGTTTTTACGGTATCTACTTGAAGGCCTCCATGAAGATGTGAACAAAGTCACAAAAAAACAGGCACCAATAATATTAGATGATTTACAGCTGGACAAAAAACAGTAAGATAGATCTATTTATGTTGAAGGTTACCATGTGGATAAAAAAATCTCCTTTTTAAAAATTAATATAAAAATTAATAAAAAATATTCAAGAGGTTCTTTTTTTTGAAAACCGTATTAACACTTGAGGATGGTAATGATGCTGTTAGCATCCAGTCCCTCGAAACACTATGCCGAAATTTCACTACCAGCGTCTGATAAACGTTTCCCTCTTTACTCCTTTTTCTTTTCTAATCTACATTTTAAAATCTCTTGAATGGTTTATGGGAACATTAGAGCAGCCATTTAACTCTTTGACTCCGGAATTAATCCGGAATTATCTTCCACTTTTGGACGGAATTAATTTTTCCGTCATTTCAGAGTGCGCTACTCTGCTTCGATACAACTTTTTTATTCACTATTGGAAAATAATAAATTTGATATACAATTAAAGTGAAATGGATGTTCTTCTATTTGATAAGTTTTCTAGTATACAAATTATGTTATTGTTGTTATTTTGGGTTTTGAATATAAAATTAAAAAATGAAAAACTTACCCAGTGACTTTGAAAATATACATCCAAGTTCATGTTTTAAGAAATGTATTGTCCAAATTGAATCAAAAGAACTTTTTTCCTCATTTTTATCCATTTATATACATAAAACCACAGAAGAAACAGCAACAGACACAAAAAATAATAAACTGGAGCTAATAATCCAATGTGACTACTTCAACGAAAAAGTCCAGCTCATTAGACTAAGTCCAGGTTGACACCCACTTTTATTGGTGGAAAAAATCTGAAATTGTTCTCTTTCAGTGCCTTGATCAAGAGTAGACATATATCTGATTAGATTTAGATCTAGATCATGTAGAGACAGCTAAATTAGTTCTAGATCTACATTGAACTTTAACTGTGGGAGTGGGGCTGTTTCATCAGCTAAACTAAACTTCATCATTACTTGACTTAACCCTAGGTCTATAAATTTTATAAATTAATTTACTAGATCTAGATCGATATCATTAGATTTTGAAAAAAATATCACCATCAGATGGTCCTGGTTTAGGGTCCATGTAAAATAAAAATAAAACACGCTCACAGAAAAAAATAAATTTAATCACTTTAAAATCTTTTATAACATTTTGAATCCTGATGTTTAGCAAAGGGAAACTATCCTAGATAATAAGTTAAGCAATAAAAAACATGAATTGGAGGAATAGAAACGAAAAAATAAATTTTAAATAGCCGACGATAATTCCGTTGGTCCGTCCTTTTTCCCCCCTTTTAAAATAGTCAAAGAGTTAAAATGTTTTTTCCTTCTGAAACTTTGTGGATCTAAGCTGTTTTTATTATTCTAAGTATTTTGGCTAGTGACTTTTTTGTTTGTTTGCATAATGGCTAAAAGTCCATCTTGTTCTTCATCTGGCTCTAGGCCTCCTGGCTGTTTTACTGCTGATCAGGCTCTAAATAGCTTTTTAGATATGCATAATAGTGACATGAGTGACTTAGAAAGTTGTACTAGAAGATCTGAAAGCCTTTAGATTCAAGTGAATCTGATAGTGAAATAGATCTAAATTTAGACACCCCTAGATCTAGTAAACAAAATAAGTTGTTACCCCAGTCAGGCCCTAGTAGAAAGCAACCTTGCATTGCAACAGCTGATTAAGAACCTACTGAATATGAAGAAATAGATCTAGATCTGTGGCTAGCACTATCTACAGATAATAATTTTATGTTTTTGCTTAAAGATGGTCGTCAGCCAGGAAAAAAATCCTGAGAATTCGACTCCACTTCAGTTCGAGACTACTTCTCATCCACTGATAATCTTTACACAGGCTTCACAAGATGTTTTAAAGGGAGAGATGATATCCACTCTTTAATATTATTTTTTAAAATAGTTATCCATGTTCAGGGATCAAATCAAAAGTTATGGTTTGATTAAAGTGTTGATTTTTTAGACTTTGATGTATTTTATATAGAAAACTTTGAGTGATTTTAGCCTATTTAGTAATATTGCTTCATTATTAGTAAGTCTTGGAAGGTAAATAATGAATAGAGTAAAATTTTTCTATTTTCATGTCCATTCACTTTGTTTATTCTCAGCGATAGTGGCAAAGCTCAAGAATATTGGAAAGCATATTTAAACAGAGATAACAGCAAAATAGTGGGTGAGTACGGCATATATTATTTTTATCTGTTGCAAACTTTTAAAACATGGTCAAATTAAATGTGTAATTTTTTGTTTTCTCAGATATTTTTGTGGGTCAATTAAAAAGTGAACTCAAGTTTACATGTAACCATCAATCTGTAACTTTTGATCCTTTTTGGGATTTATCAGTCTCAATACCCAAGGTAAATGTATTATAGGGATTTGTTGATCTCTGTATTGAATTGAAATTTGCTATGATAAATCCCTAACAACTTCATTTTCATTTATAAAGTGCTGAAGATTGCACTTGCAAGTATTAGTCTTGTTTAACTTCTTTCTGTTTTATTAACAAATCTATATGATAAACAATTTTAAAAAAATATTTGTTTCTTTATTTTTGTTTAGAATCGTCAAGAAGTGAGTCTTTCTGACTGTTTAAAACTATTTATGAAAGAGGAAGAATTAGATGATGAAGAAAGGCCAGTAAGTAGCTTTAACATTGATTCCTTTTTAATAAAACAACCACATATTCTGAATCTCATTGCATTCAATAAACATAGAACCAACTTTGAATCATGCTGGTAAGAAAACTTTTTAAAGACATAATTCACACAAACTGACAAAGAATAACATATACATTCGTTAACCCACGAAGCGTCTTAAGAAACTTTCTGTGGCGTCCTGGGAGTTTTTGCATGTTTTTTTATGCATGTTAGAAAATGGCCTACAAATGCCATAAAAAAAGGTGATCTCCATATAACTATATATATTCTAAAAGATAATTTGACAAGGAACACTATAGATCATATATTGATCAACTGAAATCAATAAGTTGACCTTGACCCTGACCTAATTAGCATATTTTTTTTTAAAATGTACTTTTTAATGTTTTTAATTTTCTTCTCATGAATTCTCCTGATTCTGTAGTTTTTTTTATATTTCTCATATTTTATGTACCGTACTTCTTATATTTTCTTATTGATTTATTTTCACCTTATTGGAGAAGTAAGCCATCAGATTCAGATAAATGATAAAGTCATATGATTCAAATAAATGAATGAGCCATCAGGTTCAAATAAAGGAATCAACCATCAGACTAAAATAATGAATGAGCCATCAGACTCAATAAAAAAAAATGTTACAGACTCGAATTGTTCTAGGTATGAAGTGCAATGTAGTGGATGTGTAATAGCTTGAAGTAGTAAATAAGCTAATCCTAGGTATGCTGATTTTGATTTATGCTAATGGGTATATCTAAGAATAAAGAAATGCATTTTTATTGAAAGTACACATATTTTTGTTTATTACAGATGTGTACTAAATGTAAGAGCCGGCGGTCATGTACGAAAAGTTTTTCAATTCAACGTTTCCCTAAAATACTTGTTTTGCGTATCCTTTTTTGGACTATATAGGTAAAAACATTTAAATCTTGATGCACTTGGAGACCGGCCTGAATAAGTTTACATGTATACCTTTACGTAGGCCTACTTGAGTTGTTTTCTCAAATCAAAAGTTACACAAGATTTGTTGTGTTCAACCAGCTTTGTTACCATTACTTAATATTTAAACTCAGCTGACCACTTCTAGTACCTTCTAATTTTAATGTACCATTATTTTATTACATTTATACACTTGTGCCTTCTTCAACATGCTCCCCTTAAGTCATTCATAAATTAAAACAACAATAACAGTTTAATTAGAATAATGTTACTAGTCATTCCCTGAGTTTTCTTTGTTGATTTAATCTTTTGTTTGTTTAGACAACAACTGTAAGTAGAATAACAATCAGTCATTCTTATTTCTTTGATTTTTATAGTTTGTATCTTGCTGTAGTTTACAAACTATGTTTCATTTTCTGTAATTATTACCTTAATACATGACTAGACTTGAAGCGGTTTAGCCAGGAAAGATTTGGTCGGAAACTGACAACTTTAGTGGATTTTCCTATTAGAAGCCTTGATCTAACAGATTTTGCTGCAGAAGGAGCAACAATAGGTCGCCGTGTTCTATACGACCTGTATGCTGTGTCCAATCATTCTGGTGGGACAAGTTCTGGACATTACACTGCCTATTGCCGCAACCCTTACTCTGGTGAATGGTATTTATACAATGATGCTAGGTAAGTTGTTAGCCAATTTTTTGTCTGTATTTTTGATGAGGTACCCACAGATATACATGGTACCAACCAAGGAAAATTTAGCATTGGCTAAATGGTATTTTTAAAGTGGTTTCATCTTAAGTGGTTAAAAAAATAGAGATTGTAGGAATTAGTGTAATAGAGAGTTGTATTAAATATGTGCATATAAGTGAAATGTCCTTAATTTTATTAGGTTTCCAATTAGGGAATTTTGGTTTGTACCCCATTGTAACAGATGAATGTAAAGCTAATCCATAAAACTAATTACATTCCTCAGAGTTACCAGTGTTCGATCAAATGAGATTGTCACTCCTGAAGCTTATGTTTTGTTTTATGAACTCTGTCATGTCTCCCACTGATGTACCTCTACACGGCTGTGAAATGTCTAACATCTGATTGAGTTTTTACAACATATGGACTAGAGAATATAGACAAATGTCCAAGAACTTGGTACCAAGATCTGACCATTCATATTTATTTTTAGATTAATTAAATATTGATAGTGGAATCAATATTTTTCATTGATACTATTTACTCTGCACATTTATTTTTGTAATGTAGGAAAAAAGAAAATATCTCAGTAAAGTATTAATTTAATTTCTGTCTCATTCTATAGATTGTTATTTTTTTCAGTTAACGTACACATTTACTTTTCAATATTTGATAAAACTGTTTTAACAGTCTTGCTCTGAGGTTTATCTATCAATTTATCTATAGGGGATATACAGCAGTTTAACATTCTCATCTATTTACCAATAATGTGTTGTATACTGTCTTGCTAGAGAACATATTGAAACATGGTATTGGGGAATTACTATACATTAGTTTTATACACAGTTTACATTTTTTAGGAAGGAGGGAAAAAAAAAACTTCCAAAAAAAGAGGTGCATTTTTAATAATGAATTTCAAAGCATCTACCCATCTCTGATGCTAGCTGTACTGTGCCTTTACATGTCTGTCTGGAAGTCTGTGATGAGATAGATTTACTTAACAAATGCTTTTACAAATTTTACTAATATTATGTGTTTTTTTACACTTCTTTTTTTTTTTTTGTAAATAGCTTTTATAACTTGTACAAAATACTCCTAATGTATTGAAGAAGGCAGAGTCCATACTGTTTGTTGTGTACCATACTCCAGCATTATTGAAACTTTTTTTTGGTTAGTTTTATCTCTCCATGTTGTTTCATGACAGACATAGAACTGAATCTCTGCTGGGTTTAGGAATTACTTTGATCTGGGTTTACCTGTATATTTATTAGTATGATTGCCCAAAATGCTGCTAAATATTTTTTTTTAAATTCAAATTATTATTTCATTGTATTGGTTGATTGTTGAGTTGTGGCCTGTGCATGAAGATAAACTGTTCCAATTGCTAAAACAAAGTTTTCTTTTTTAAAACGATAATCTTATTGTATTAGTTGATCAACGCCTGCATGAAGTGTTGTGTGATTGTTATATATATCTATATCTATTTATCCTGTATGTAGGACCTTTGCTAAATGATCTACAACTGTACATTACAGATTCTTCTTCTGTGATATGAATAAAAACTCTTTGTGATTGTATTAGTTGAACACACTTGACACATACATAGCAACACATTGTTTAGGGTTAACCTAAACAGAGCAACACATTGTTTTAGTGGGTTAAAGACCTGGCTCTATCACCAGTTCTATGGCAGCTGCAGTTTTAGTTGTAAGTTATGGCATAGGAAATTACTGTGTAGTATTATTTATCCAATCATTATCATGATGAACATTTTTTTTTAAAGTATATACAATAATTGAATAGAAAATTAATTATTTGGTAGTTCTTTAGATTGTTACAAAGTGATAAGAAGTAATAACATAGTACTTTGTACATTTGTAGTCAAACATATTGCTTTGTAAATCTACTTTCTAGATCATTCTATCAAGTACACATACATATAGACATATAATTATACATATTATCATTGGATTGTTGGGGGATTTAACACTCGGAATTTGTTTTCTTTCTAGTATGTTAGCAGCAGAAATAGTTTGCAGTGTTACCTATCAGAATGCTTGAGACTTGAGTGAATTCTATTAGAAGATAATTAAAAACTTAATTGTTTTTGAATTTCACTTATTTACAGCTGCACCATCAAAAGTTTTGTTTCAATTCTCAACTCATGACGAGATGAATTTTTTTTTACAACGTTATTACCTTTTAACACAAAATTTGGCACAACAATACATTGATTCTTTTCTTGAAATAATGATCAAACTATTGGAAGACATTCTTTTTTCTCACTTCTATATGCAATCATTTGATGATCACCCATTAAAGCCTTTTGTATTTAGGTACATGTAATTTCTTGAAGTAAGTTAAATTAAATGAAGAGAAAGATCTAAATTTACATATTGTGGTCCAAAAGTTAGTTTTTTATTATTTTTTTTTTCAAATATTAATAATTTGTTAAACTAGATCACATTAAGATATAAATTAACTCATCATTATTTAAATTTGTTTAAGAATTAAATTGAATTAACTCATTATCATTTAGATTTGTTATTGAATAGTTGTTGAATTGAAAGAAATCATTAATTTCATTTTAAATAATAAAATAAACTGAGTTTATAATTTTAACAATTTACTTAGGTATGATGCAAATACATTCTGAAAAGGTCTAAAAAATGTTTATAAAAAAAAGGCTCCTTAAAAAGATATTTCCATAAAAAAAACAATCCTATTAGTAAAATGACTTTATGGAATTTTCATGCTACATTGCTAGTGAAATTGAAATGAAAAGTTTTTTTGCTTTGTTGTTCTATTTCTAGCTAGAACTGAGCTTACATACTGTTCCATTGCTGATGATCACATAAATACAGCTCCGTCTTTTTTTTTTTTATTGTAAGGAAAAAGTTTTTTTTTCTATTCTAAACTTTTGGTGCACAGATTTTTTAGGGTCATTCATTAACTTTCTTTCAGAAATATTGTTGAAAAAAAAAAAAATAAAAGTATTTATTTCTCACCATTGTCTCCCTTTATAATTTGTAGTGATGATAACCTTTAAACGATTTCTTTTTCTGACTTTGAACTGTTGAACAACAATTTGTATAGAATCTTTGAATTTGTTGAACTTGTGTTTTTTTTTTTTTTTTTTTTTGATTAGTTTTAATCTTTAATAAACAAAGTAAGTACAACATGGTTGAATTACATTAAAAAGATATTTGATCAAAAGTTTTCAATAAAGCTAACATATAGAATCAGAATGATCAATTTCTTTAATGATGGTTTTATAATTTGATATGCTCAGAGTGACCATTGAAAGACAAATGTATAATTATTAAACTATTATTCTTGGAGGCAATCTGTGTTGAATTGAAATCACCAGTTTCTCTTTGTATTTAAATTCAGTGCCATTGTTAGTCACTTTCTACCGTATCATTTTCAACAGTTGTTTTTATTTTCTATATCCTAGTCATAACATAACTATACAAACAATTGGTATTTGGCGTGTATGTGTACAGAATTGTTTATATTATTTTTAGAATAAGAACGAAACTCCCTCCATATTTATTCTTTGCTAATATTTTTTATTTTTTGTTTCTTTAAATTAAATATATTTATTATATGAAAAATATGAATCAAATTTTTAATTGAATAAAATAACTACTACTTGCTCTATTTGTTTGGGTGAAGACTTGTGGCATCTATTGTAGATAGTGGACATTTATACATTTGTGATTCTGACTTCCTATTATACCACATATATATTCAGTTATTTATTTGACAGACTCCAGTCTGTA
>JADKLZ010041667.1:0-13085 GCA_021533235.1 Biomphalaria straminea
AGAAGTACCACTTGCATGTTTGTCTTGGGTCCTACACTGGCTCTATTCAGAAGAAGTACCACTTGCATGTTTGTCTTGGGTCCTACACTGGCTATGATGTCAGGCAATAGATTAGCATATTGAATGGAGGAAGATAGTAAAAATTATAGTTCCCTTTTCTCCAATCTTGCTGTTCATGGGGCAGAGGATGTAATACCCATCTGATTCTATAGGCTCCTGTTTGTCATGTAAAAAACAAAAAAAAAAAAACAACTGTTCTTTGATCCCATTAATTATTCTCCCAATGGGACTTTTTAATGTAAAAAAAAATGATTTTAAAGATAAATGGGTAGTATGGAAGTTTGAGCTATTAGTTGGAAACTGGACAATGTATTGAATTTTCAAAAAAATAAACATTAGAAGTAGAGCTTATAATTATATAGAATTTACTGCTCCATAATTTTGATTATAGACTTGTATTGTCAAAATCAGGTCTTACAAAACAAAATGTATATCTATATTGGTTTCTTTACTAATTTGAAAAGTCATTTTAAATTTATATAATTTTTTTTTGTTCAGATCACGAGATCTGCCTCCAGGTCCAGGTCCTCTAGACGCAGCTGGACGTAAACTATCTAATTACAGTAGTGTAACACCACTTGATTCACGAAGAAATAGAACCCCTAATGGATATGTACATAATGGCCCACTTAAAGCAGATCCAAGTCTCAGCACCAGCCGACCTAGCCGGTATGAACCAGTTACCAAAGATTATGGCTCCTCCACCCGCTCATTGCTAAGCAAGCGTAGTGTAGTGGATACATTACTACCAAGCACAACTCTAGCAAGCACTACTGTCAGGTCAAGACCTCCGAGTGGTACAAGTCGACCTCAAAAATCTTCAAGTCTTATCGATTTGTCTTCATTAACTTTAAACTCAGATGTCAACACTTCTTCTAATAGGAATCGTGGCGCAAGTGTTTTTAATGACAGAGCTCCTGGCAGTTCTTCAAGGCAAGGTTTAAGTTACCAGGTTACAGAAGATGCCAGTCAGCGCCCTGATGGTACATCTCGTTTGCGTTACACTCCTACTGTGTCTCGAGAGGCTAGTCCCACAGATGTTGGACATAGACATTTGAGAGTATCATCAGGAGACCATGGGGAGTCACCAACTAAGTCATCTCTGAGCAACCAAAGTTCAAGCAGTTCAATGTCAAATTGGGTAAGTCTTTGACTTTAGAGTTACCAACACTCTTGAGGTTTTTGCAGGCACTGATAGTTTCTAGTTGCAGCAATATCAACTATATAAACCAATGAAATGAAAAGGTTTTTGTAGCACTCTATCTTTAGAAATGGCTTTCTAATACTGGTGTGAACTGTGCTATAGATGTTATTTCTTAATTCTAAATCCTGTGCAGAACTGTTTTTAGTTTTTTATATAACCTTTTTTTTAAAAAATTGTTTTGATAGTTCAACTAAATTATCTAAAGCCTGTTTCTCTACTGGGTTAATTTTATTCAACTTTTATTTTGTCACAGAAAAAAAAATGCATACTTAAAAAAAGATATGATTTGCCTCATCAGATAAATTATTTTATTTCATACTGTGTGCCTATTGTCCCCCTTGTTTCAAGTCCACTAGCTACAGTAGTTCTAGCAATCCTAGCTCTTCGCTGGTTCATCAAGCTTCTGTAAGTTTAGCTTTCACTTTGTTCTGGTTCAGAGCCTTTTTGTTTCATTCGTTTTAACTGAATGGCTTTTCAAAACTCTTTTGTTTCAATTATATTGTTTCTTGTTGGGTCACCATGTTATTGTATTGAATGAGGATTGGTCTAATTAGAATACTTGAATTATATAGGTAAGGACCAAAGTTTCATCAATTTTGCTGGAAAACTGTTATAAAGAGCACTTCTGATTGTTCAATAATTGGAAAATAAATGTTCTTTAAAAGATCAATAGCCTTTACACTTGATATATATAGTCTGTCCAAGTAGTGCATTTTGATTTCTGTGAGATTACTAAATATCTTTCAATTTAAAAAAAAAGTGGTATTTATTCTATGCATATTTTCAGAGTGCAAAATATAAGAATGGTGGGAAAGTTGGCCTCAGAAATCTTGGAAACACAGTAAGTGTTTTTATGAATTTTTTGACTGGGTTTGATACCTTTTTGAAAGTTATCTAATGTGGCTTTATATAAAAATATCTCTCAATATTTAGCATGCAATAACATAGTTTTAAATATTCATGTGAATGACTTGTTAGCAATAAACTTGGTAGAATAATGGGAATTAATAAACATTTTTAGAATGAAGGAAATTAATGGTAAAATGAAAGGATTACATAAACTGTATGAATGAAATGAGTCAATAAACGTAGTAGAAATTGATAAACTAGGTAAAATAAATGGAATTTATTAATTAGTAGAAAGAAGGGAATTACAAATTTAGTGGAAGGAATCTCAAATCTTCTATAGCATACACTCCACATTCAGATCTGTAGATAATTGTACATAATTTGAAATGCTATTTGTCTCCAAATGTCTGTATTGAGGTTTACACTTTGTGCTTGTTTGACAGTGTTTTATGAACAGTGTCCTCCAATGTCTGAGTAATACAAGACTACTTGTTGAATGGTGTCTGGAAGAGGAGTATCTCATGGATATAAATACTACTACTAGCAATATGAAAGGGAGTCTTATCAAAGGTTTGTTTTGATAGACATTGCTTTATTGTGTTAGTGTGTTTGCTATACTGAGTCAGTAGACTAGTAATACATTGTACTCTACTACATTGAGTTATTATACTAGTAATAGCCTACATATGTATTGTACTCTAAACCTCCACATCCAAATCAATTGTGAGATCAGACATCTGACTGTACCATCCTGTATCAGACCAACTGTTAAATCATATGATATCTTTCTACCACTCCTGTTTCATTCTAAGAAAAACTACACAAGTTTGATGGTCTGTTATAGGAGAAGCACTTTCTAGAAAGAAGGTTATTAGTTCTAACATCTAAACAGCCTTCAGTGCACCAGTGGATTTAGTGGCTTTGTACAAGAAGACATAGCACAAGATGACATATAACCTGCCAGTGCTTTGTTAAATGTTTAGGTTTATCCTATATAATTATTGTGATTAAAAAAATAGCAAAGCTCTAAATGACTTGTTCTGACAAAAGTTTTTTTTTACTCAATTGTACAAGTTTAAAATATGTTTTCATTGTTTTATTCAATGTTTGAATTATTAATGAACCTTTTGTGAATTTGTAGATGTTTATTTACTTGCTTGAAAAAATGAAAAACTTTGTTAAAAGTTAAGTAGAGGTACCCCTTTCAGAATTTGCTATATGTAGAGGGAGATGATAGAAAGCTCATTTGGTTCTATGTCCAATAGTTAATGAGGTAGTCATGCTGACAGCCCAATGACCAACTTCTCCAACATATGCCAGTTAGCCATTAGAGTTGGGGCTCAAGCACATCCTAGACATCCCAGTTTTCACTTGGGTAACATTGGAACTGGAGACGCCATAGCTTAGCTCTTGACCAAGCATCCACCTTTCCCCCAGTTAAAAGTAACTTGCTTAACATTAAAAAAGATATGTTGTTGAAAATTTAAAAATAAAATTGTATATATCCAAGATAGGTGAGGAATTGATATACACTTTGACCATTTCTTTTTCTTTGTTTTGTTCTCATGTAAATAGAAAAAAACATTTTTTGTAATTATATTATTTCATGTTTTATTTCTATTCTGTTTAGCTTATGCTAATTTAATGCAATCAATGTGGAAAGACAAAAATGAAACCTCCATTTCACCAACAGCTTTTAAAACTCAAATACAAAAATTTGCTCCGAGGTTTATGGGATACGCGTAAGTATTTGTTCAAAATATTATTTTTAAAAAATATTCAACAGTTTTACTTTGAATATAAGCTCTGAATGGTTAAGGTAGTAGTTATTTCCATTGAACACATTGTTGCTAAAAAAAAAAGTATAATAGCTTAATAGTACGAAAGCTAAAAAAAAAAATAGAAAAATATTTTAATGTGTAGAACACCTATGTATTTAAAATTTCACAATTGAGAACATCTCTAACTACTCTAGGAAGTTTATCTCTGACTATTCTAGTAAATTTATCTCTGACTATTCTATGAAATTTATTATGTTTCTTTACATATATCAATAGAAAGATTGAAGCCAATGTAATTTTTTTTGTTAGAGTTCTTCATCTGAGACTGTATAGTTTCT
This sequence comes from Biomphalaria straminea, assembly GCA_021533235.1. NCBI lineage: Eukaryota > Metazoa > Mollusca > Gastropoda > Planorbidae > Biomphalaria > Biomphalaria straminea. Next base: position 4,233 of record JADKLZ010041667.1, read on the forward strand.
AGGTATCTTTTTGTTTGCAAATGTCTTCTCAATCAATCAAACCATTATTTTGAAAAAATTCATATTGTTTTATTTTATTTTTTAAAATTGCTTTAAAAGTTATTAACTTCTTTAGCTAGCTTTGTTCTATTAGCAATCTTCAAGCTGTATGACTACAAAAACAAAAGTAGAATTGAGCTAGAGAAGAAAGAAAGATATTTTATGGTTAGAATAACTGGACTGTGGTAAAGGTGGTTCTCCAGGTTCCATAAGTAGTATCAGCTTAACAATAGAAAGAGCCTGATCTTGATGGTGCTTAATTCCCTAGATCCCCAGGTGTTCTTCAGCTGATGGAAGGCTGCTTGAGCTTTACCAATGCAGGTTCTGACATCTGTATCTGTTCATCCATGGTGATCTATGATACTGCCGAGATATGTGAAGCTTTCCACCTCTTCCAGCGCGTCACCTTGGACTGTAATGGGTGTATTGTTGTATGCCTTGAACACCTTGCTCTTCTCTCTGGTTATGACTGTTATGACAAGTTGTCTATTATAAAGAAAACACTTTGCATACATTATAATAAATATTTATATCTTTCTTTCTATAGACAACAAGACAGTCAAGAGTTTTTACGGTATCTACTTGAAGGCCTCCATGAAGATGTGAACAAAGTCACAAAAAAACAGGCACCAATAATATTAGATGATTTACAGCTGGACAAAAAACAGTAAGATCTATTTATGTTGAAGGTTACCATGTGGATAAAAAAAGCTCCTTTTTAAAAATTAAAAAAGAAAAATATTCAAGAGGTTCTTTTTTTGAAAACCGGTATTAACACTTGAGGATGGTAATGATGCTGTTAGCATCCAGTCCCTCGAAACACTATGCCGAAATTTCACTACCAGCGTCTGATAAACGTTTCCCTCTTTACTCCTTTTTCTTTTCTAATCTACATTTTAAAATCTCTTGAATGGTTTATGGGAACGTTAGAGCAGCCATTTAACTCTTTGACTCCGGAATTAATCCGGAATTATCTTCCACTTTTGGACGGAATTAATTTTTCCATCATTTCAGAGTGCGCTACTCTGCTTCAATATACCTTGTATAACTTTTTTATTCACTATTGGAAAATAATAAATTTGATTTACAATTAAAGGGAAATGGATATTCTTTCTATTTGATAAGTTTTCTAGTATGCAAATTATGTTGTTGTAATTTTGAGTTTTGAATATAAAATTAAAAAATGAAAAACTTACCAAGTGACTTTGAAAATATACATCCAAGTTCATGTTTTAAGAAATTTATTGTCCAAATTGAATCAAAAGAACTTTTTTCCTCATTTTTATCTATTTATATACATAAAACCACAGAAGAAACAGCAATAAACACAAAAAATAATAAACTGGAGCTAATAATTCAATGTCACTACTTCAACAAAAAAAGTCAAGCTCATTAGACTAAGTCCAGGTTGACACCCACTTTTATTGGTGGAAAAAATCTGAAATTGTTCTCTTTCAGTGCCTTGATCAAGAGTAGACCTCTATCTGATAGATTTAGATCTAGATCATGTAGAGACAGCTAAATTAGTTCTAGATCTACATCGAACTTTAGCTGGGGGTGGGGCTGCTTCATCAGCTAAACTTCATCATTACTAGACCTAACCCTAAGTCTATAAATTTTATAAATTAATTTACTAGATCTAGATCGATATCATTAGATTTTGAAAAAAAAACATCAGATAAAACAAAATCACTGTCATGTGAATTATTTTACTTCTTTATCAAAGAAATATTTAGATCTACAAAGTTTAGATGGCCCTGGTTTAGGGTCCATGTAAAATAAAAATAAAACACGCTCACAGAAAAAAATAAATTTAATCACTTTAAAATATTTTATAACATTTTGAATCCAGATGTTTAGCAAAGGGAAACTATCCTAGATAATAAGTTAAGCAATAAAAAACATGAATCGGAGGAATAGAAACGAAAAAATAAATTTTAAATAGCCGACAATAATTCCGTTGGTCAGTCCTTATTCCCCCCTTTTAAAGTAGTCAAAGAGTTCAAATGTTTTTTCCTTCTGAAACTTTGTGGATCTAAGCTGTTTTTATTATTCTAAGTATTTTGGCTAGTGACTTTTGTTTTTTTTGCATAATGGCTGAAAGTCCATCTTGTTCTTCATCTGGCTCTAGGCCTCCTGGCTGTTTTACTGCTGATCAGGCTCTAAATAGCTTTTTAGATATGCATAATAGTGACATGAGTGACTTAGAAAGTTGTACTAGAAGCTCTGAAAGCCTTTAGATTCAAGCAAATCTGATAGTGATAGTGAAATAGATATAAATTTAGACACCCCTAGATCTAGTAAACAAAATAAGTTGTTACCCCAGTCAGGCCCTAGTAGAAAGCAACCTTGCATTGCAACAGCTGATTAAGAACCTACTGAATATGAAGAAATAGATCTAGATCTGTGGCTAGCACTATCTACAGATAATAATTTTATGTTTTTACTTAAAGATGGTCGTCAGCCAGGAAAAAAATCCTGAGAATTCGACTCCACTTCAGTTCGAGACTACTTCTCATCCACTGATAATCTTTACACAGGCTTCACAAGATGTTTTAAAAGGAGAGATGATATCCACTCTTTAATATTATTTTTTAAAATAGTTATCAATGTTCAGGGATCAAATCAAAAGTTATGGTTTGATTAAAGTTGTTGATTTTTTTTTGTATTTTATATAGAAAACTTTAAGTGATTTTAGCCTATTTAGTAATATTGCTTCATTATTAGTAAGTCTTGGAAGGTAAATAATGAATAGAGTAAAATTTTTCTATTTTCATGTCCATTCACTTTGTTTATTCTCAGCGATAGTGGCAAAGCTCAAGAATATTGGAAAGCATATTTAAACAGAGATAACAGCAAAATAGTGGGTGAGTACGGCATATATTATTTTTATCTGTTGCAAACTTTTAAAACATGGTCAAATTAAATGTGTAATTTTTTGTTTTCTCAGATATTTTTGTGGGTCAATTAAAAAGTGAACTCAAGTTTACATGTAACCATCAATCTGTAACTTTTGATCCTTTTTGGGATTTATCAGTCTCAATACCCAAGGTAAATGTATTATAGGGATTTGTTGATCTCTGTATTTAATTGAAATTTGCTATGATAAATCCCTAACAACAACTTCATTTTCATTTATAAAGTGCTGAAGATTGCACTTGCAAGTATTAGTCTTGTTGAACTTGATTGTCTTCTTTCTGTTTTATTAACAAATCTATATGATAAACAATTTAAAAAAATATTTGTTTTTTTTATTTTTGTTTAGAATCGTCAAGAAGTGAGTCTTTCTGACTGTTTAAAACTATTTATGAAAGAGGAAGAATTAGATGATGAAGAAAGGCCAGTAAGTAGCTTTAACATTGATGCCTTTTTAATAAAACAACCACATACCGGTATTCTGAATCTCATTGCATTCAATAAACATAGAACCAACTTTGAATCATGCTGGTAAGAAAACTTTTTAAAGACATAATTCACACAAACTGACAAAGAATAACATATACATTCGTTAACCCACGAAGCGTCTTAAGAAACTTTCTGTGGCGTCCTGGGAGTTTTTGCATGTTTTTTTATGTGTGTTAGAAAATGGCCTACAAATGCCATAAAAAAAGGTTGATCTCCATATAAATATATATATTCTAAAAGATAATTGGACAAGGAACACTATAGATCATATATTGATCAACTGAAATCAATTAGTTGACCTTGACCCTGACCTAATTAGCATAATTTTTTTAAAATGTACTTTTTAATGTTTTTATTTTTTCCTTTAATTTTCTTCTCATGAATTCTCCTGATTCTGTAGTTTTTATATATTTCTCATATTTTATGTACTTCCTATATTTTCTTATTGATTTATTTTCACCTTATTGGAGAAGTAAGCCATCAGATTCAGATAAATGATAAAGTCATATGATTCAAATAAATGAATGAGCTATCAGGTTCAAATAAAGGAATCAACCATCAGACTAAAATAATGAATGAGCCATCAGACTAAAATAATGAATGAGCCATCAGACTCAATAAAAAAAATGTTACAGACTCGAATTGTTCTAGGTATGAAGTGCAATGTAGTGGATGTATAATAGCTTGAAGTAGTAAATAAGCTAATCCTAGGTATGCTGATTTTGATTTATGCTAATGGGTATATCTAAGAATAAAGAAATGCATTTTTATTGAAAGTACACATATTTTTGTTTATTACAGATGTGTACTAAATGTAAGAGCCGGCGGTCATGTACGAAAAGTTTTTCAATTCAACGTTTCCCTAAAATACTTGTTTTGCGTATCCTTTTTTGGACTATGTAGGTAAAAACATTTAAATCTTGATGCACTTGGAGACTGGCCTGAATAAGTTTACATGTATACCTTTACGTAGGCCTACTTGAGTTGTTTTCTCAAATCAAAAGTTACACAAGATTTGTTGTGTTCAACCAGCTTTGTTACCATTACTTAATATTTAAACTCAGCTGACCACTTCTAGTACCTTCTAATTTTAATGTTATCATTATTTAATTACATTTATACACTTGTACCTTCTTCAACATGCTCCCCTTAAGTCATTCATAAATTAAAACAACAATAACAGTTTAATTAGAATAATGTTACTAGTCATTCCCTGAGTTTTCTTTGTTGATTTAATCTTTTGTTTGTTTAGACTACAACTGTAAGTAGAATAACAATCAGTCATTCTTATTTCTTTGATTTTTATAGTTTGTATCTTGCTGTAGTTTACAAACTATGTTTCATTTTCTGTCATTATTACCTTAATACATGACTAGACTTGAAGCGGTTTAGCCAGGAAAGATTTGGTCGGAAACTGACAACTTTAGTGGATTTTCCTATTAGAAGCCTTGATCTAACAGATTTTGCTGCAGAAGGAGCAACAATAGGTCGCCGTGTTCTATACGACCTGTATGCTGTGTCCAATCATTCTGGTGGGACAAGTTCTGGACATTACACTGCCTATTGCCGCAACCCTTACTCTGGTGAATGGTATTTATACAATGATGCTAGGTAAGTTGTTAGCCAATTTTTTGTCTGTATTTTTGATGAGGTGCCCACAGATATACATGGTACCAAAACAAGGAAAATTTAGCATTTGCTAAATGGTATTTTTAAAGTGGTTTCATCTTAAGTGGTTAAAAAAATAGAGATTGTAGGAATTAGTGTAATAGAGAGTTGTATTAAATATGTGCATATAAGTGAAATGTCCTTAATTTTATTAGGTTTCCAATTAGGGCATTTTGGTTTGTACCCCATTGTAACAGATGAATGTAAAGCTAATCCATAAAACTAATTACATTCCTCAGAGTTACCAGTGTTCGATCAAATGAGATTGTCACTCCTGAAGCTTATGTTTTGTTTTATGAACTCTGTCATGTCTCCCACTGATGTACCTCTACACGGCTGTGAAATGTCTAACATCTGATTGAGTTTTTACAACATATGGACTAGAGAATATAGACAGATGTCCAAGAACTTGGTACCAAGATCTGACCATTTATATTTATTTTTAGATTAATTAAATATTGATAGTGGAATCAATATTTTTCATCGATACTATTTACTCTGCACATTTATTTTCGTAATGTAGGAAAAAAGAAAATATCTCAGTAAAGTATTAATTTAATTTCTGTCTCATTCTATAGGTTTTTTTTTTTTCAGATCTTAATTTATTTTTTTCAGTTAAGGTACACATTTAATTTTCAATATTTGATAAAACTGTTTTAACAGTCTTGCTCTGAGGTTTATCTATCAATTTATCTATAGGGGATATACAGCAGTTTAACATTCTCATCTATTTACCAATAATGTGTTGTATACTGTCTTGCTAGAGAACATATTGAAACATGGTATTGGGGAATTACTATACATTAGTTTTATACGCAGTTTACATTTTTTTAGGAAGGAGGGAAAAAAAAACTTCCAAAAAAAGAGGTGCATTTTAATACTGAATTTCAAAGCATCTACCCATCTCTGATGCTAGCTGTACTGTGCCTTTACATGTCTGTCTGGAAGTCTGTGATGAGATAGGTTTACTTAACAAATGCTTTTACAAATTTTACTAATATTATGTGTTTTTTTACACTTCTTTTTTTTTTTTTGTAAATAGCTTTTATAACTTGTACAAAATACTCCTAATGTATTGAAGAAGGCAGAGTCCATACTGTTTGTTGTGTACCATACTCCAGCATTATTGAAACTTTTTTTGGGTTAGTTTTATCTCTCCATGTTGTTTCATGACAGACATAGAACTGAATCTCTGCTGGGTTTAGGAATTACTTTGATCTGGGTTTACCTGTATATTTATTAGTATGATTGCCCAAAATGATGCTAAATATTTTTTTTTAAATTAAATTATTATTTCATTGCATTGGTTGATTGTTGAGTTGTGGCCTGTGCATGAAGATAAATTGTTCCAATTGCTAAAACAAAGTTTTCTTTTTTAAAACAATAATCTCATTGTATTAGTTGATCAACGCCTGCATGAAGTGTTGTGTGATTGTTATATATATATATCTATATCTATTTATCCTGTATGTAGGACCTTTGCTAAATGATCTACAACTGTACATTACAGATTCTTCTTCTGTGATATGAATAAAAACTCTTTGTGATTGTATTAGTTGAACACACTTGACACATACATAGCAACACATTGTTTAGGGTTAACCTAAACAGAGCAACACATTGTTTTAGTGGGTTAAAGACCTGGCTCTATCACCAGTTCTATGGCAGCTCCAGTTTTAGTTGTAAGTTAGGTTATAGGAAATTACTGTTTAGCATTATTTATTCAATCATTTTCATGATGAACATTTTTTTTAAAAAGTATATACAATAATTGAATAGAAAATTAATTATTTGGTAGTCCTTTAGATTGTTACAAAGTGATAAGAAGTAATAACATAGTTACTTTGTACATTTGTAGTCAAACATAGTGCTTTGTAAATCTACTTTCTAGATCATTCTATCAAGTACACATACATATAGACATATAATTATACATATTATCATTGGATTGTTGGGGGATTTAACACTCCGAATTTGTTTTCTTCCTAGTATGTTAGCAGCAGAAATAGTTTGCAGTGTTACCTATCAGAATGCTTGAGACTTGAGTGAATTCTATTAGAAGATAATTAAAAACTTAATTGTTTTTGAATTTCACTTATTTACAGCTGCACCATCAAAAGTTTTGTTCAATTCTCAACTCATGACGAGATGAATTTTTTACAACGTTATACCTTTTAACACAAAATTTGGCACAACAATACATTGATTCTTTTCTTGAAATAATGATCAAATTATTGGAAGACATTCTTTTTTTTCACTTCTATATGCAATCATTTGATGATCACCCATTAAAGCCTTTTGTATTTAGGTACATGTAATTTCTTGAAGTAAGTTAAATTAAGTGAACAGAAAGATCTAAATTTACATATTGTGGTCCAAAAGTTAGTTATCTTTTTTTTTTTTCAAATATTAATAATTTGTTAAACTAGATCACATTAAGATATAAATTAACTCATCATTATTTAGATTTGTTTAAGAATTAAATTGAATTAACTCATTATCATTTAGATTTGTTATTGAATAGTTGTTGAATTGAAAGAAATCATTAATTTCATTTTAAATAATAAAATAAACTGAGTTTATAATTTTAACAATTTACTTAGGTATGATGCAAATACATTCTGAAAAGGTCTAAAAAATGTTTATAAAAAAAAGGCCCCTTAAAAAGATATTTCCATAAAAAAAACAATCCTATTAGTAAAATGACTTAATGGAATTATCATGCTACATTGCTAGTGAAATTGAAATGAAAAGGTTTTTTGCTTTGTTGTTCTATTTCTAGCTATAACTGAGCTTACATACTGTTCCATTGCTGATGATCACATAAATACAGCTCAGTCTTTTTTTTTTTTATTGTAAGGAAAAAGTTTTTTTCTATTCTAGACTTTTGGTGCACAGATTTTTAGGGTCATTCATTAACTTTCTTTCAGAAATATTGTTGAAAAAAAAAATAAAATATTTATTTCTCACCATTGTCTCCCTTTATAATTTGTAGTGATGATAACCTTTAAACGATTTTTTTTCTGACTTTGATTGAACTGTTGAACAACAATTTGTATAGAATCTTTGAATTTGTTGAACTTGTGTTTTTTTTTTTTTGTTTGATTAGTTTTAATCTTTAATAAACAAAGTAAGTACAACATGGTTGAATTACATTAAAAAGATATTTGAACAAAAGTTTTCAATAAAGCTAACATATAGAATCAGAATGATCAATTTCTTTAATGATGGTTTTATAATTTGATATGCTCAGAGTGACCATTGAAAGACAAATGTATAATTATTAAACTATTATTCTTGGAGGCAATCTGTGTTGAATTGAAATCACCAGTTTCTCTTTGTATTTAAATTCAGTGCCATTGTTAGTCACTTTCTATCGTATCATTTTCAACAGTTGTTTTTATTTTCTATATCCTAGTCATAACATAACTATACAAACAATTGGTATTTGGCGTGTATGTGTACAGAATTGTTTATATTATTTTTAGAATAAGAACGAAACTCCCTCCATATTTATTCTTTGCTAATATTTTTTATTTTTTGTTTCTTTAAAAATATTTATTATATGAAAAATATGAATCAAATTTTTAATTGAATAAAATAACTACTACTTGCTCTATTTGTTTGGGTGAAGACTTGTGGCATCTATTGTAGATAGTGGACATTTATACATTTGTGATTCTGACTTCCTATTATACCACATATATATTCAGTTATTTATTTGACAGACTCCAGTCTGTA
>JADKLZ010041670.1:0-11753 GCA_021533235.1 Biomphalaria straminea
GCTCTCTATCACAACATGATACAAACATTTAATACAGACTACATTGTCACCCTCTAGCACAAAGATTTAGTACAGACTACATTGTTACGTACTAGTGTAAAGATTTAGCGCAAAGCTGCAACACGAATACAATGATGAAAACCTATATAAAAGTTACAAATAAATATTACACGAGGTAGAATTCATTACTCTTCCAGAACATTAGATATTTGAATTTTTTTTTTTTTATATCTAATCTTTTTACATTTGAACGTAACATTTATTTAAAGCTCGAGGCGAAATTTTTTAATTGACATACGAGAAGTAGCATTGTCTTTTTGTGTAATCATTTCGTTTGTTTTGAAATTAGCCAAGATTGAGCTTTTGTTCACTGAATCATTCTCTTTTTCTTTCAGTTATTTTCCCATCCGGCATAAGGGCTTAATATCAAGAGAAAACCAACGTATTATTCACGCGATTATTTAACCAGCAATCTAATACTCGTCTCACTACATTGACTTCACTTGTGGAATTGAAAGAGAATATACACGCATTGACTTTAAAGAGAAGATAGCCTTGTCGACAACTCATCAAAGATGCAACAAGACGTGAAAATCAAAGAGGAATGGTTAGGTACAGAGGGATCTCAAAAAGCTCCATCAAAACGAAAGAGGAAAGGCGATGACCCAGACCTAGATGAAGCTTTGTATCAGTGGTTCTCAGCCTTGTCGAAACAGGGCGATATAGTCAATGATGCATTGTTAAAATCCAAGCTAGAAGAATTTGCTCACGATATGGGCCGTATGGATACCAAAGCAACAGACAGTTGGTTGAGTCGTTGGAAATATAGATATGGCGTTTGTTTTCCTGAATCTGAGGGAGATAAAATATTAGGCGGCAGCTTACGTTTGGTAATTTTTTAAAAATATTTTTTATTGTACTTGTTCTGATTATTATACTTTTAATTGTTTTCGATAAGAGCTATTATTATTATAGCTATATCACTGAAGGGTCTTTTGTAGCACTGTCCTTTGATTCTTTTATTCACTTTCTTTAATAACTCGGTAGTTCGAATAATTACTGAGGATTGAAAAGCTTTCTTAAGAAATAGAAAGAATGGAGACAAAATGAAGCCTTCTTAGTTTTTTATATATCATTTTTATTTTTGTTTATGCTAGCTTTGAGATTGACTTACCAATTTTTTATTGTGTACAATTATTATTAGTTATTTTTGTTTCAAAATGCATAGCTTCTTGTCTCACTCTGGGGAAGGAGAAGCGAGAGACCTTGTAATGGATGTCGTATCTATTTTGATTCCATTCGAATGAGTATGCAACATAGGGAATGGTGAGAACCTTTCTTAACACCTTTCCAGTGGGAAAAATTCATTTCCATTATACAAATGATTTCAACGGGTATGGTGTCTATCCTTATGGACATAGCACTAGCGTGGTAGTCACTAGGCCATATCTATGTTTCAATTCTGGTCTTTGCTAGCTGAATAAAATAAATATATTTTCTCATTTTAATCTAAATCTTACCATGTTGTCTGGTTTTATTAACACATAAGGTAGTATTTTACTGGTAGGCAATCTACATATGGGTTGTATTTTTAAATAAAATAAAACTCATTTTTACTGTCAGATAGATTTCTAAGCTTATTTCCAGATATTATGATCATTTCTCAAAATAAATGACTTTGATTGTAATGCCGCAGTTTCCTCTTTCCTACTTAATTAAATGTTTAGCAGTAGACTCAATAAATTAAGTTTTGATGTGTCCTCTTCTAGATGCCCAAAGGAAACAGGGAGGTGTACTCACTACTGATACAGGAAGTTCAGAATCGAGAGTGTCTGTATGTGCCGACACACCCACAGTACAAAGACAGGCAGAAGTTGGAGTCAGAGTGGAACGAGATTGGCCAGATATTAGGAGTCTCAGGCGAGTCTTGTCAAAAACCTTCTGACATTGTTGTTTACTCAGTATTACATAATTCTGATTACCCAAATGTCAGCCGTAATAAATTTTGAGAATAAATTATTGGCGAAATTCCAGCGCGCAAACCGCACGACCATGCAGATATTTTATATTAATTTGATGTTTGTTTTTCTTTTTCTCCTTTACCTGTTATCTGTTTAATTTTATTATTTTTTTTTTTGTAAAAAAAAATTTCAAATCATGCATGGGAATATTGAAATGTTAATGTTTTTTTTTTTTTTTTATTCTACTTTTTTTTTTCTAAAAATTCGTTTATTTGTTTAAAACAATATTATTTATTCAAACAATGTAGTTTCCCTTTCAGACCAATGATACAAACCTGGCCTGTTTCTCTGGCTGACGGTATACGTCACCAGCACAATGACCAAACAACTTTACTTTCCCAGATAATGCCAGACTTTGTAGGACTAAGGGATGCCCTAAATTCAAAGCTTTTACTAGGATTTGAACGCTTAACTCGTTTGTTAGGAAGCCTAGTGCTTTACCACTCGGTCACCATGCCCCCTACAAAATTTAGATATGAAAAACTATGTTCTCTCTTTTATTAACAGTCTATGCTCTAATATATATACATACAACAAGCCAATACATTTTTTCAATGATGAACTCTTGTGTTGCTCCCTGTTTAGGTCATGTAGCCAAAAAGACGTGGCAGAACTTAAGAAGTTCCTACACACGATGTCTGGCTAGTGAGAAGGCAAGCTTGGCGGGCAGTGGTAGAAAAACGACGTGGTATCTGAAGGACCAGATGGAGTTTCTAAGGGAATACATGTCCACCATGTCTGCTTTGGATGTTGGCCGAAACAACAATGGCTTTGATGAGATTGGTCCATCCACTGAAGAGTTGGTGGACAGCTACATCAAGGAACAAGAGAAGGAGCTCGAGGAGTCTACAAACGATTCGGCTTCTTCATTCTATCATTCTCCCAATCCTATTTTACCTCCTTCACTGAAGAGGCTTAAACAATCCTCATCATCCTACTTGAATGATTCGGCCTCGCCAATGGTGGATACTTTGGTAAGGCTTTTAACCTTAGAATCTGATGATGACCTGGTGTTTTTTAAAGGACTTCTTCCATCTGTCAGGCAGCTGACGCCAGCGAACAATCGTAAGTTTAAGCACTCTATATCGAACTATCTTTTTGAAATGCTAGAAGCTCAAGAGGCAGATCCAGCAGAAAAGATTGCTGAGCCAATTCTTAATCATCAATAGTTATAAATTTGTAGTGATCAGGACTTTTTTTTTCTTTTACACTAAGATGCGTTTTTTAGGCTGTAAAAAGTTCTAAGTTTATAATTCTTCTGATGAGAAGACTTAAAGAGTCGATGATTAAATGTAGCATTATTTTATTTCTTTTAGTATGTCTATTTATCGAAAGTTAATTAAATGCAATCAGTCAGCCAGATTCAATATAAAGAATAATACTATAAAGAAAATGAAAACGAATTTCTCTCATTTTCTATGGAGAGATTTTGTTTTAGCTCTCGTCACTAAGGTTCTTTTTTCTTTCTCCTAGATTTTTTATGATGACTCCAGTGTTAGTGGCAGTTATTACTAAATATTTTGAGATGGATTTTTGTGTGTGCTTGTTTGTAAAATTAAATATGATTTCTTTCCAGACACAATCTTTAGAATTCATAAAATAATATATAGCTTTATAATAATTATAACAAAAAATATTTTTAAATAACGTAATCACCATAGCCTTATAAAAAAAAACGGATTATCTTATTTAGATAATCAGAAATAAGTATAATATGGTTCCATTTTAGAATAATAAAAAAAAAAAATGTCTTCTATGTTGAGTAAAAACTTCGCTAGGTTACTAACATGCATATAAATGTCTGATCTATAGTCTTTAATTATAACAATGAGAAAAAAAAAATCTTCAACCTTACAATATGGAGATCACGAATTTTGTGTTATACTGTTGAATGATAGAACTCACACAATGTTGAAGGATGACAGAAGATATGTTGTAGATAACATGACCAGTCTAAATGTTATTGTGTAACGGTTGTATTTCTTTTGTCCTGCTGTACTGGGATAACACCAAACAAAATTGAGTTACTTGCGTCATTGTGCTATTTGCCATTTTGATAATGTCATTGTTGGTCATTTTGTTATTGAGACAAATAAAATATATATTTTTTTTCTTCTTTCATTATAATTCGAAGATTGTATTTGAGTGCATGCGTGAGGCTGGGTTTTTGTAAATAAATATAATTACTACAAATCTGACAATATGTAAACTTGTCTTGTATAACTCGTACATCGTTTACACGCTAGTGAGCCCTGACCTATATAAGTCTACATCATCTACACCCCAGTGTGCCCTGCTTTCTTGCTATCCAGTTATTTTATGAAAACCTCATAGTAGTGAGAAGCACACCTGAATGAAGTGGAAGTTTGAGACATTGTGGGATCACTAACTTACAGATGTTTAGACAGATAATTTGGAATTTTCGATAACTTTCTATTTTATGTTAATGATATGAAAGTTCATAGTATAATTGTGTCTCCCAATCCCAGTCACAATGAGAATTGTGAATAGAGACAATTGAATGCAAACATCGTCTGAAGAGAGGAGATGTACATACAATTTTGTATTTTAATTAATAAATATTTCAAACTGAAAAAAGTCATTGGTTAATATGCATGACTGAATGCATGACGCATAGGACGCAATCATCTTCTTTTTTGAAGTAACGTCTGTATTGTATAAGAAGAATAAGAAAAAAAAAGTAAACCTCAAAACATATGGAAGAATCATGAAACATAAATAAATGTTTATAAGTTGCATTAGCTGTGTAGAACTGATAAAATTCATTTTGTTTACTGTTTTAGAATGGACTTAACCCATGAGAAAAATATTTTGATATCTTTTCATACAAATCTTAGAGCTTTTAAAAACAAACACGTAATAATAATAATAATAATAATAATCTTTATTGTCCATAAGGAAATTTGTCTTACAATTTGTGCACTATACCAAACAAAACATTTATAACTATAAAGAGAAACAAAATGTTCAATCACCCCAGACTCAATCACAATGTACATGTCAAAAGTTTACATCAGATTGTTTCTGTTTAATGATTTAATTGCCAATTGTTTGTCTTTGCTATCGGTGTCTTGCATCTCTTATGTGATGGTAAAATCACAAAATCCTGACCCAAAGGGTGATTTCTCACATACAAACAAGCCCAAACCTTCTATGTACAACAATAAAGTTCATGGAGTATTGATAACCTTCCTATTTCCATTTGATAGTGGATGTGCAAGACTATCCAAAAACAATTGACATATGATATTTTAGTGTAGTAAAGTTTACGGTTAGGAGTCTATGTGTTAGTTATGTGTAAACTTTAATAAAAAAAAACTTCTAATATTTTGTGAGTAACCTACGATCACCTACCGGCACTTTAAACATCAAAATGTCAGTTATATTTTTATACAGATTTATAACAAAATGTCAAGGTTTCTAGTCACATAAACTTTTTTTAAAAAAAAAGGCTAAATTAATTTTAAATTTTAATCTAAAAAAATACATGCAACCTACTGAAGTTATTTATGAATACTCTCCCTTTCTATAAGTCCACCCACACTCAGCAAGGCGCTGAAGTAATCCCTCCACGTGCCGAGAAGAGGTTATGGTCATGCCTATCACGTGACAAGTGCGTCTACAGTGGTCAGCGCCATTAATTGTCTTCCTTGTTTAGCAATCATTAGAAGAGAGAGAAAATTGAAGTTTAACAGCGTTCTAGCTCTCTCTCTCCTTGCCATCAAGTCATAACAGCGCACCGAAGCAATGTTCTGCAATCTTAAGTTACGCGTGCCAGGGGCCCAGACAAGACACGTCCAGACATTCTCAAGGGCACGTGAAGTCTAACTGAAAAAATAAATGGAAATATCTTGACTGCTACTTGATCTTTGCTGGTTTTCTTTGCCACTAAGGCACTTATATCAACTCACTTTGTCTGATAAAAAGTTTGTACACGTTATTTCTCCCACATCCATTCTCGGATCAAGTTGAAACTTTGTACAATTATTCATTGACATAGAGAGGACATGAATCAATGAAACAAGTATTAACCGATTGGACAATTCATTACTGGTATTTTGTTGTTTTGTTTAATAGCAACAAGGGAAACTATTACTTCAGTATTCACATCTGGGGTTTAGTCCCCTTAAATAAATGTTGGGGCTATTTCTCACTCGTGCATTCTCTGATTAAGTCGATACTTTAAACAATTATTATTTTAACTAACTAAACATGAATCAATGAACAATAATTCTCAATTATTCAATTAATTATTGTGTTGATATGGAATAAGGGAAATAACTTGTACATTAATGGCAGATATAGTTTTTAGGTTATAATTTTTATCCTCTATTTTTGCTATTTTTTTTTTAAGAATATCTTTTTTTTTTTTGAAGAGGTCAAACAACTTTTTCTTGTATTGAATAAATATCCTTAAGGTTACAATAAAATATAAACCCATCAAATCAACAATTGAATTGGCCAAGAGACTCTGCAGAAAGCGAAAATGTTCACTTGATTTGAAAGTCTACAGACTTAACGTGGCGCTCATCACTATTATTACACGGAAGGGAAAATGAATGCAACCACACCTCTCTACTTTGTAATTGTCAGTTTATAACCTCATTCAGTTGCGAAACCACTATGTGATCCCATAGAAATGTGATAAATACATGGGCTATAGCTAACATATAGTCAGAACGGTTTGATGAATACATGGGCTATAGCTAACATATAGTCAGAACGGTGTCGCCCTCACAGGTGTTTCATCCTCTCCATCTATTACTAATTTAATTACATGACCGATCCAACTATGTAATAGAAGTACATCTGATATAAGCTTTTCTTTTTGTTACAAAGCTTATAACTTATATGAACTGACTCTTTTTGTCTGTTTGGTAAAAAGAGATCACCCAGATACCCACTTTTTCTTCTATATCCTAACACCCAGATAACATATACATTTTTTATATTTTGGTGTATGTAGTCTAATCAATACTTTTATTCAGATGTTGGACGTATGTGGTAAGGTAAATGGTACTACATCCCCATTTTTCACTTAATAATGAAACTGTTACTTGTTTTTGTGAACGACTAGACTATGGGCTATGAGTATAGATGGTATTCCATATGTGGACATTGTATTCCTGTATAAAAAAAGGGGGACGTTTACACCTTATTAATCCCACTAGCCACTCATGCAATTAAAAATGTTCATAAACTGATTTGTTATCAAATATAAATTAGTCCCCGTTTTTTTAGACCTTGCCATCTATAGGGCAGATCATGTAAAGGTCATCTGATTTTGTTAACCCAATATTAACGAGCCTGTCATGTGGTCAGTAGAATGACCAACCGCCTTTACTTTTCACTTTACCAATAAGCCATCACGTCCAATATACAAACTATTGGTACATTTTTTCATAAGTATTCTAACTGATGCCGTTCCCTATAAATCTTATTAGTCAATGACGGTAGGATGGAAATTTTTGTGCTAATTAAGTTTCGTCAGGTCAAATCGCGACAGCCTGGCTCATTCCACTCGTTGACGGCTGGTGCAGTACTCACGTTGAGGGGATAGCCATGTGAATACAGTCTCACATAACCACAGAAGGGAATATTCCACATCAGGAACCAGATTACTTCACACCAGTAATTGCCGGAGAAGAAGAGTGCAACTCGCCGAAGGGAGGTAACAAGGTTAGGTTAACAAAAACATACACAGCTATACACGCTTTTTTTTTTGGGGGGGGGACTAATTATAATTGATGAGATTAAAAATTGTGTTATCTGAAATATTATTCAACGCAGTGTTACAATGAGTTTTCAGAGTGTGAACGCATATTATAAACTTTAAAATTATAGTTTAACATCGTGTCGTTTAACACATAACGTTAAAGAAAAAAATATAAATATTTCACAAAATTGAGACAATACAAGCTTACCGAACTGAAGAAATACTTCTGGTATAGTCTTCCTTTGTTTTTACTTGGTCTGTCAGGTTTTACAAAGCTTTTATCAACTCACTCTGTCTGTCTGTCTTTCTGTATGATACAAATTTGTACACGTAATTTCTGTCACACCCTATCTCGGATTAAGCTGAAATTGTGTACTATTATACCTAAAAACACCAATCAGTTTACTAACTATTGTCAATTAATTATTTTGCTTGGTAACTTAAACAAGAGAAAGAAATCGTACTTGACAGATGGTAAAAGCTGAATTAGTCCCCTTGATGACTCGAGCCTTAAATGAACATTTTGTATGCTATTTTAAAAAATTGAAAAAAAAAATAACCCCCTTCTTCCCTTCCCCCTTCAGAACTTGTCTAGGCAAGTGACAAGATCATAATGCATTCAAAAAGCTTAAAGCTAAATAAAAACAATTGGTAAAAATATTTCTAATTGCACAGATTTAACATGTATAAGTGACTAATGTTTAGAATTGCATAACTGATCCAACCTAACTAATTAAATTACACTTAGGCTAATATAAGCTTTGTTTTTTTTTAAATAAACACTAATGAAATGCTTTTATTCTTTTTTAATAAGTATTTTCTCATTGTATTGTCTATGTTAATCCCAACGATTATTTTCCAGCTATATCTAAGCCTCAGTCAAATGTGGTGTTAGTGACGTGTCTATACCATACTGCTTATCGTTGTGGCATTCAACTTGGCGTGACTTGAGTAGAAAATCGTCTTTTTGCGTAGCCACATTTAGCCCTGTTGATATTTTCAGAAGGTTTACGTTGCAGCCATGGCGCCCAAACTGCCATCTTCCCAAAACGTAGATCTAGTAAATGACGTGGCTAGAGCCTGACACTAGATCTTGTACGGAATGACAGTAAGAGGCTAATCCATCAAAACAGCACTGACTGCATGCAATAATAAGCAACGCTATTCAATGTTCTTCTTGGGAGTTCAGAGATCGCGTGCTCCAAGTTTGGTTTGTGAATCTGAAGGAACTGAATAGGTTTTTTTTTTTTTGCATCCTTATTTATTTGGATTATTTTTGGATATTGTTACATTTCTATACTTATCATTAATCACGTGCGCTGATAAGATAAGTTTAAAAATATTTTTGTACTGCAGTAACTGCACACACTTGAAATGTTGAATTGCATTGTATAACCATGGTATAGGCCTAACGTACAGAATAAATCAACTTTCACGGGCCTATATAAAAGAATTATTTAAAAACCTTCACCTATCACTTAGTACAGGGTTCTCAGCCTGTGTGTCGCGACACCTTAGAGGGTCGAATGACCGTTTACCAGGGGTCGCCTAAGACCATCGGAAATTTCGGTTTTTCGTCTTTTTTTTTTTTTTTTGTCATACTTTTTTCTGTAATTGAAGCACAAATTTATTTGCTATGTAAATACATCATGGATGTCAGATTTTTACATTTAAAATTTGATTATGATTTTATAACATTAGCAAAATCCCATTTAGGGTCTACCTAGGCCTATGAAGGAAATAAATTTTATGGTTGGTGGTCGTTGCCTTGTGGGGAAACGTATTAGGTGGTCGCCTAGCTAAAAATGTTGAGAACCGCTGCGACTTAGTATAAAGAATTATTGGGGCACCACACATGACATGCCGACCGTCTTCGGTATTATTGTTGCTCAAAAGGTCTTTATCTGTATTAAAATTTTTGTGGTTTGATAATAAATCATTATCAGAGCTCACTGAGACTACGTCGTACCATTAATTAAATTATGTAGCTTTGTTTAAATATTTATGAAAAAATGTCGATTTATTTATGATTAGAATTTAGAATGACCTCACAAACTGGCTATTTGGCTGATAAAAGAAGTCTTTCTTCAACGTAAACTGGAGGCTGAATCCAACTGGTGACAATAGTACGCGCGCAGTAATTCCCAAACTTGCTAATTAGCTTGCAAATCTAGGACTACGGTTATTCAGAAAGAGGTCAAATGTGGAAGAAAAGGTGAACATAAACAGCATCTGACCTAACTGACGTACATCTCATTACGTCTACGGTAGCATTGAGTGCATTGCTGATTAGGGCAAGTTATGTTCCTAGTACACTGGTAATATGAATTAATGAAAGTTCTATTGGATTTGTAGCCTGCTGGTTACGTCAGACAAACTAGTTTGGAGACGGTTTTGCGACAATGGGGCGATAGCATTTCCGACACATATTGCATTTATGTTGTTTTTTTTTTCCGAAAAGATAAATCAGATTTTCACTATCTTCTGTAATTTTTTTATTTGTAATAGCCGGGCAGAGGGACAGACATACGACACAGATCTAACATCTTTTGTCTAACAGCAGCTTTTCATCATACGAGTTCGATATGCTAACAAATTTATAGTGTAATAAGTATACTTGTCTTTCAGTCCGAAGGTTAATGTAGAGTGCACTATCTCACCTGGTTACGAAGTCCCAGCTGTAACCTATATTTTCTAGCATAATATAATTTTTTTTGTATTTGGATAGTTCGTTACTTGTGTAGGCCTATTGAATATATAATCATTTTATTATTTTAATTTAATAAAAAGTTTTTAAAAAGTGTAAATAGCTAATGTGTTCTATCATTTTGAGTTGGACATATACATGTGTAAATATTTAATTAAATATGTGGGTGACTATGTCGATTTCAAGTGATTTCATATTTGTCCTTCTATATATTTTACTCTGTAGTAACTTATCTATGTGGATGTCATAAATGGATGATCCTTTAGGTGTCTGTAGCAATCCTATTTTGGGTTGATACATTAAGCATACAATTTAAATTTAAAATATCTTTTTTATTTGTGACAGTTTTATTTTATGAGTTTTGTTAGCTTAAAAAAAAAAACTAAATTATTATATTATTTTCTGAATTATGTATAGAATTTATATATTTGAGATAATTCTGTAGATAACGAGTCATTTAATTGTCGCTATTATATTTACAGATAACATTAAACATAATTAGAATAAAAACAGAAGCAACTCTAGACTGCTCGTTTCATGATCTAATGTTTCACTAATGATTTAATTTATATTCTTGTGTGTGTGAAAATCATTGAAGTTTTGACTCTCATTAAATCTAATTACTTCTCTAGCGTCTATGTAATATTACAATTTAATTTCAAGATTTTTTTCTTTTCCGTGTCTTATCTGTGCTCCGATTTCAGATATTCTGTCTACAGAAGCGAAATAATTATTTCAACTTGATTTCACATTTCTTTTTGTGTGTGAAACATATCTGGCCTGTTGGATTTTTAAAATGTGATTGGTTCAATTTTTTTTTTGGGGTCGGTCGTCATCACTGACGTATGTATGATGTCTGTAGCGTTTTTTTTTTGTGCAAAAAAAATACTAAGTTAAAAATAGTATAAAATAAAAGGACTCTCTCTCTCTCCCACACACACACACACACACACACACACACACATAGAGAGAGAGAGAGAGAGAGAAAGAGAGAGAGAGAGAGAGAGAGAGAGAGAAAGAGAGAGAGAGAGAGAGAGAGAGAGAGACACGATGGATGCGCCCCTCCCCCCAAAAAAATCACTCGTTTTGTTTTTTTTTTCTCAAGCCCGGCAGAATCTGATACGACTAACTATGCCCATTCTAGAGCAGCATAACCGAATTTTTATCGTACGATAATTCGTTTTGTAAGAGAGCTCGCTGGTGTGATAATAATTATGACAACATGAGAATATGAGAATATCTGATAAGACATTGTTATGTCTGTTGTGGCTTGATAAGACATTGTTAT
>JADKLZ010041671.1:0-10319 GCA_021533235.1 Biomphalaria straminea
CAGTTTAGCGGTCCTGAAACGCCTCGCCAGGTGCTTCAGTTTAGCGGCGTCCTTTCAGCTTTCAGTACGCAATTCTTCATGGAGAGGGGCCTTTACGTCATGTGCTCCTCCTTCATTGCGACCTCTCTTTTGGGGGGGGCTCTAGTAGTAGTTTAACCAAAGATATTTAAATCTATAGAACAGGTGGAGGCGCGGTTGCTGGACGGTAAAGCGTCTAGCCTCCGAATTGAAGTCACGGGTTCGATTCCTGGTGAAGACTGGGATTTCGATTTCGGCATCTTTGGGCGCCTCTGAGTCCAGTCATCTCTAATAGGTACCTGGCATTAGTTGGAGAAAGTAAAGGCGGTTGGTCGTTGTCAATGACCTTTAGTTCGTCTGCCCTATAGGTCTAAAAGGGGAACTTCACTTTATAGAGCAGGTAATTCCGTCGTCTCATTGACCAGTAAATAGAACCATTCTTTAAGTACAACGATTGACTTTAATGATCACTTTAAGTTAACTAAAGAGAGTGTAGATCCTTGACTATAAAACCTAAAAGTTTTCACAATACTAATTTTAACAGCACGACATTGCACAATATCGCATTAAATGATATTAAAATATATTCTCTCCTTTCGACTTCTTGAGCCACGTCGGCTCCTCCTACACGGCGAGGCCGGAGGCAGAGCACAAGATCGAGTCCTCCGTTTTCCTACATTGTACCACCACTAACTACGCGAAGTCTGCCCCAAGCAGCGTACGAATCCCATGAGGATCTAGATATCTAGAGAGTTTACAAGTTTGCGAGCGCGCTATCTCCCAAAGTTCAAAAGAGTGCATTGCCTGTGATGGTCATCCCATAGCAACCATTAACCCAAAACAAACTGTTGTCCGTAAAACTTCACGCTAACATATAAAAAAAATTGAAACACAGAGACTCCGTATTAGGGTAGTAATAATCAATTACAGCGCGTCACGACTACTGTAGTATCGATCCTCATCGTTATCACATTTCACGCAGAGAGTCTGTTTCGAATCCAGCAAAGCATGGCTCATGAGATTCGATTTTACATTGTATTATTATCTTCTCCTTGCGAGCTCATCAGTGTGTACCTCATGCTTCGTGTATGTGTGATTAATATGTGTGTGTGTGTGTTTATATGTGTGTGTGTTCCCTATACGTTTGTGTGTGTGTATGCCTGTGTATGTGTGTTTATATTAATGCACATCATCCTGTGCGCGCGTGTGTGTGCCTGTGTAATTGTGTGTGTGTTTCTCTTTCTTCCTGTGTATGTTTTTGCGTGTTTGTATTCGTGTGTCTGCTCGTGCCGAAATATGAATACTTATTGGTCCTATATATATATAAATATATTCTGATTAGGTCTAGTTATAAAGTAGCTGATTTACTGAATATGGTTGACTTAAGGGTCTAAATAACGGAAGAATGGATTTGTGATTGAATGTTAGGGCGATGGTGAGGACTGTTGAGTAGCAGATGAAATGATCGATAGAATGAATAATTAACTAAAAAAAGAAGAATCAGAATGAAAAATGGAATGGCACGACTTTATATCTGGTTCTGCTCAATTAATAGCAGACTTTTTAGGATATTTAGTCTGTGAGCTAATAAGTCTGTAATTTGTTTGTTTTTGTTTAACGTGCTTTGAATTGAAGATTACTAACTACTAGACCATATCTACTGCGATTACGGCGCGGGATGACGGGGGGCAGGGTTCGAATCCAAAACTGTCGCGATTACAGTCCATAACGCATATCACATGACCAGACAGTCATCCAATAGTAATTATATCCGAAAAGTGATCATTCCTGAACTTCAAAATTTTAAAAAATATAATTACTAATATTTTATTTTCCTTTACAAACGAAACAAAAAATAATAATAATCTTGTAGATTGGATACGTTTTATTGATTATATGATTGGATAAGTTTATTGATTATATGTCAGGATAAGTTTATAGATTATGTGATTGGATAAGTTTATTAATTTTATGATTGGATAAGTGTATTGATTATTTCATTGAATAAGTTTGTTGATTATATTATTAGATAAGTTTATTAATTATATGATTGGATAAGTTTACTGATTATATGACTGGATAAGTTTACAAATTACGTTATGTTTATTTACTGTTTTGTCTATACTTTTACTTTTACTATTTTAGGCTAACTGTTTTTAATGTCAATTTTACAACAGACTAAAAACTCCTTTATCCCACTTTCGGTCAGAGTGTTACGAGGTCAGCTGTCGTCATCGAGAAATACATAGAAGTCAAATTCATAAAGCGCTGGTTGTGAATATGTATGTGTGTTCGTATGTGAATGTTGTTCGAATTTTTCATCAATATTGTTTTTGTACAGTAGTTACGCTGAGGTTGTCAATTGTAATCAAACTGAATTTCCATTAGATTGGATCCATAAAAATTATCTTATCTTATCATATAAATGTACTATGCGCATGTCTATAAATACAAGTATAGAGACATTAAACACAAAATACATTCTCTCTCTCTCTCTTTCTCTCTTTTTTCCCTCACGATCTTTCTCTTTTACAAAGGTACACATTTTCCTGGAACACCAAACCCAACAAGTCTAACACTTTATTTATTTAAATTTTATCGAGCCTAGAACAACAGTTCAAACAGAATCGTCGTTATCCCTTAATGAAGGCTCCCAACGCCGATAAATGTCAACTTACCTGATAAGAGCGATATTACGTCATCATATATCGCTCTCCTCTTCTCCCTTTCATTTTTTTTTTTGCTATTTTCTTCCACAAATGAGCGCTGCAACTAAAAACAAACGTTCTGCCGGCAACTCATCTGACCCAGTCACGATCTGGCCAGATAACAGTTGTCGTCGTATTGCAAGTTCGATTTTATTCTCTTTATAATTTATTTAAAAATAGAAAGGAAATGGGACGGGAGAGGGGGAAGATTGTATTTATATATATTGTGGCAAGGGGGCTGGGTAGAGGGGCTTTAGTTATTGTTACAATCCGTTAGTACTGACGTTTTTAGATCAGCAAAATATTATATAGTCATATTATATAACAATTCTAGGATTTCTCTATTTTGATTTTTTTTTAGCTCTAAAACAGACTATATATATATATCGGTATATGATGGTGTTTATTATTTTATTATTATCATTCAAACTGTGCATGGTGATTATTCTAGATTTATTTCAACCCTCAAGCTGTGATTCTTAGGATAGTCAAAGGTCAAGTAGATAATCAACGATTTTTGTGATAAAGTCTAACAGGAATATTTTTATCTTCAATATTCTACAAGATTTTTTTGTAACGATTCCGCAAACTTTTAATAGTGTTCAATTCTGAAAACGTTCGATTTAAAAGAAAATGAGCTCTTGAGATTGGGTTAGTCAAACATGGGATTCGAACTCCTACTTAATGAATACATCTTGACCAATATCAAATGATTCTAAAAAGGTGTGATATTTAGAAACGATAGTGGTGCGTACTTTGGTGGGGTACTTGCGTTGATTCTGTCACAATGCCACGCCTAATGCCTCGGTTAATTGGTGTGCCCGTGTCTAGAAAAGAATGACCTGTCAATTTCTAAAATGTCTTCTTCAATTTTCTTCCTCTTCTGTTTCTGCTGACTGTTACTGTGACTTGTAAGAAAGTTGTTAGAATGTTTATAATCTTGTACATCGTCAAAAAGGCTTCAAAACTTGAGGTTTGCGATGACATTGTTCTTGTGCTCAGTAGTGAGTAATCCAGCGTTCGGAACTTTGTGCAAAGTTGTGTTTTTTTTTATCGATAATTGATTTGAATTGATTTGAATTGATAATTGTTTCTTTGGTGCTTTAGTTGTGAGAATACCCAGTCATAGAGCCAGAAAACTACTTCCTGTATTGGCAGTTGGGGATCTAGGCAAAAATAACATTAAAAAGATCACACAAAACTTACTTTTATCTCTGTCTCTCTCTGTCTCTCTCTCTCTTGTCCATGAATGGACAATGGTTATGCTTGCCCTCGATGTGGCAAAAAATGTAGGTCACAGCTGGGGCTGCGCAGCTAAAGGAGATACTGTATTCCTCACTTATCTTTGGACTCGAAGACAAGCCTTATTATTGTGTATGTTTATATGTAGTTATGTATGTATGTTTGTATGTATGTATGTTTGTATGTATGTATGTATGTATGTATGTTTGTATGTATGTATGTATATTTGTATGTTTGTATGTATGTATGTATGTTTATATGTATGTATGTTTGTATGTATATATGTATGTATGCATGTATGTATGTATCTATCTATCTATTTATCTATCTATCTATCTATATATCTAGCTAGCTATCTTAATATATTTGTCTCTATCTTAATTTAACTCACTCTTTCTCTCATTCTCTCTCTCTATAGATATACATATATATATATATATATGTCCTCTCTGTACATCTGGGACTCTCTCACCTTCATCGTCTACTTTCAGTCTCTGCCTCTCTCTCTCTCTCTCTCTCTCTCTCTCTCTCATTCTCTCGTTTTCACTTTCTCTCTGTCTCTATAGGATCTGTCTCTGTCTATCTGTCTATTAGTCTGTCTTCGTCTCCTCTCTCTCTCTAGCAAAACTAAATCCTAACTTTAATATATATATATATATAATTATATATATATATATATATATATATATATATGTGTGTGTGTGTGTGTGTGTGTGTATGCGTGTGTATGTGTGTGTGTACACACACAAGTTTGGGATGGAGTGTATCATAAGTGTAAAGAGGCAATCGTGTGGTTAGTACAAAGGCCATCCGACTTTCACGTGGACTCTTGAACGTCCTCAAATTCAGTACTCTTACTTACGCTCTAACAACTCAACCATCATTAACCATTTTGTTTAAAATTTAAACACAAAGATCAAATGATTAACGATGGCATTAGGTCCTCCACCCACCCTTTTTTATGTGACCAGACTTAATATCAAAAGAGTTTATTCTGGAAATATATATATATATATAAGTATAGGTATGACCTTGATTGACCTTCATCTGTGTCATGCCGCCTTCTTCTTGATGTTACCAAGCTGCTGTCTGATCGATCCTTGTATTTTCACTGGCTCGGCACTGTTGATGGGGTGTTCACGCATGACTTCCAGATTTAGCGCGAACCTCAAGGCCATATGTGTCACGTTTTTCGTGTGTTTCTTGGAGAATGTAAGATCAACCTTTGAACTTCATGAGAACTTGATATTGAGTAGATCAATAGTGACGCGTAAACTTTGTTTCTAAATGCGCAATGGTGTTACATTGTTACGAACAATCTTGCCATTGTTTCTTTTGTAAAAGTCATTAAATTATTGGGGTCAAAAATTCACGTCAATCTTTCCTAACGCTTCTATCAACTCACTCTGTCTGTCTGTCTGTCTGTCTGTCTGTCTGGTAAAAGTTTGTACACGTTATTTATCTCACACTCATTTTCGGATCAAGCTGAAATTTTGCACAATTATTCATTGACATAGAAAAGATATGGATTAATTTTTTTAAAGTATCTAATTTAACAATTATTGCTGGTAATTAAGTTTTTGTTTAATAGAAACAAAGGAAACTAATAATACAGTATTTACAAATATGGTTAAATTTGTTGGGTTTAGTCCCCTTAAATAACTGTTAACGCTATTTCTCTCTCATACATTCTCCGAGCAAGTTGATAATTATAACAATTATTTATCGTATCTAACAAAACATAATCAATAAACAAAATACTTAATTAGTCTATTAATTATTGGTAGGCCTAATTTATTATTTTGTTAAATTTTGAATAAGGGAAGTAAGTTGTACATTATTGGTAGGTGTAGTTGGGAGGAGTACTTCCCCTTTAGATACGCTCCATAGACATAATATAGACTGGACAATAAGATGAAATGAAAATTTGTGAATGGCAATTGTGTGTACTTTATTTATGTCTATGAGTTTTGTTTAATCTCTAAGACTGAAGATCATGCAATTTTTTAATTTTTCACTATTCGGAAATCAGAATACAATAGATATACATGTTTTCAAGTTACATGAAGTTATTTCGTTTTTCCAGTCAATATTTATGTATGTCTATGATACACTCAGTTTTTATTTTAAAGGATTTTTTGTTCCACTTGTTTTTCTAACTTGTTTCATTATATCAGCCACACAGTATTTACATATTTGTAAATACTGTATTTCTCCACACCGCTTTAATTCTCTTACTTTGCTGGACTGCTTATAGAATGTAAACTAGATCTTAAACAATGAGTACATTCTTCTTATAATTTACACTTGTTTCTTCCAAATAAACAATGATCAATTGTTACATCATTATCTTATTAGTTAGAGACGTTCTTTAAAAACAGAAAGATAATTACGTCCGACATGTATCACAGAGGCGCGGTGGCTTAAAGTGCTAGGCTTCCCAACCGAAGGTCCCGCTTTCGAATCCCAGTGAAGACTGGGATTTTAAATTTCGGGATCACTCAGCTCTAATGGGTACCTAAGTTGGGGGGAAAAGTAAAGGCGGTTGGTCTTTGTGCTGGCCACATGACACCATCGTTAACCGTGGACCACAGAAACAGATAAACCTTACTTCATGTTCCATATAGATCGCAAGGTCTGATAGGGGAACTTTACTTTACTTTACTTTATCATACCTGTCATAAATTTTTTTAATGAAAATCTCCGAACATAATACTATTATTATTGTTGTTATTATTATTATTATAGCTTTTATATAGCGCTACTTTCATGCTTATAGCATGCTCAGAGCGCTTTGGTCCAATCTCATTTGTGGACCAGTGGGGGGGAGGGGGTATCTATGAGTTGGTTTCCCGTGCTGCCTTTGGGCGCTCAGTAAACACAACTCTGCCCGAGTCGGGTGTCGAACCTCGAGCCCCCTTCTAGGTAGCCAAACAAGCCAAGCTCAAGCCGCACTTAGCCTCTCGACCACGCTTCCCACGATTATTATTATAATATTAAAAAAAAGAACTAACGTTCAATCAATGGCACTCTTAGTGCCGAGCTTCGATAGAGACACACAAAATTCATTATAGTTCCTTTAACAGTGCTCACTGATGTGGCTGGTCTATGCCCTGACAGGCAACGAGCAACTTCTAAGGGACGTCTAGGGCCTTGACGTTGTCTGTAAATTCAGTTGTGACTATCTCCTCTGCTGATATAACAATACAGTTTGTTATCTCAATTTGTTTCAATTTCATAGTTTGTTCATTTTTCACCCATAGTTCTTCTTATGCTGTTATGTTGTGAGACAGTGGTACTGCTATGTCTATAGTGCTTGCAGATTTTTTTGGTCAATAAACATGTGCGATATTGTCAGTCAAAATAGATGTTTCCCAATACAGTTGGTAATCGGTTGAGTCTCTAGAGCCTCTTGCGGTATTTCTTAATCAGATACCTTGTGAAGGCCAGATATTGATTGTTTAGTGCCACTACTTAGTTATGACAATCTACTTAGGCCGATTCTGGCATCGTGTCATTATTATAATTATTATCATTAACACTATACTCAGGGCCGGTCTTAGGCATAGGCAAGCTAGGCAAGTGGTGGGGGGTCTTGTAAGGACGGAAAAAGAGTTTATAGAACAAAAATTGCGAAACTTGGGTCAGATCTCAATCCTAGTTGAGCACTACGACTCTTTTGTGCACTAGTCTGTGCCGTAGACATAAATAGATATAGTTAGTTAGATATAGTTATAGAAATAACTTCATGTAACTGGAAAACGTATATATATATTTGTATATATATATTTTTAGTTACAAATTTTGGTTTCATAAAATTATTTTATCGGCCAGTCTAGATTTATTTATATCAATAGTCTGTGTCTTTTGTATGGAAATTCCCAAATATAAATTTCAGTTATTTGTGGTTTTAGACCAAGACGGGCAGGCTTTTAATAAGTTTCGTAATTTTATTATTATTATTTTTAAAAAATTTTTTTCTATTGCAAATTCTGTATATTTCATTTAATTTTGGAGTTACCAAAGTCACCTCGCTCAGATCCTGCCCTGCAATGTTACTATAGAAATAGATCTAGCCATACAACACGTTGTCTCATCAAATAAGAGTTGGACTGGCGTAGAGTTTCGGAGATTATATCTGCTGGTCAGTTCTTTACTTTTTGTCTGACCTCTTAAAGTAGAAGGTCGAGTCGAGTACATACATCTTTAGCATTCAGACATTGTTTTTGATTTCCGGCGGCATTGTTCAGAAGTCATTTCAATATGTGTAACAGGACTGCTATACAAGCAGAAAGAGGGGGAGTCATGCCATATATATAGATCTACCGGTATTTAGAATCTGTCCACGGGCCAAAACTTCATACTTTCTATCTATTTGGCTTAACTAAGTTGTGGGACTAAACAACCCGGCGTGGAACGGGTCCCATTGCTGGTATAGGATGCATTGAACGTTTGAGAAAAGAGGGTAAATGGAGGCGTTTCCATGGAAACAAGAGTACGTAACATCATTTGCCTGTGTTTGAAATTAAATCGATGGCTCGACACTAAATCTAACGTGTTTATACAACGCTTTGAAAAAACAACAGACTAAATGCTAAAATGTTATATTGTTACAATACTGTAAATAGCATATTAAAGCATTATATTTACAACAGAAAGAAAATATGAATGGCAAACATCCCCAGGTTCTACACTATTACTTCTTTTTATCACCAGCAAGGGGGAGGAAGGGGAGTTCTGTTAGAATTGTAGGACACGTTAACATTTATTCGTTTATCCCTGATGTTGCCCTGATGTTGTCAAAATGTATGCTGTTTCCCTGATATCTCAACATTTCTGATGTTACAATGATATTGTCAACATTCCTGATGTTGGCCAGATATTATCAACATACCTGAAGCTGCCCTGATGTTACCAACGTCTTTGATGTTGCCCTCTGTAGCTTTATGTACGGGCTTTTAAAACAAGTTAGTTGTCTTCGTACATCATTGGCAGAGACGCTAATTGTAAATTGACGGAGACATAGACTCATATATATTTATATTTGTTACGGAGATGTGAATATATATATATATATATATATATATATATAAACGTGCCATTTAAAAATGTCATTAACGATGTTTCATTGTATTACAAAGTCAATGTAGATATTCTACAGTTTTTTAAAACGTTGCATTGTGTCACGCAGATACACGGAACGTTACGCAATCTATTGTGTGTTGACGTCGCCTGGACCAACTCCCGCAGGGTACGCATGTTAGCAGACGACATGACTGCACAGGACTATTATTGTATTAACAGATATTGTGTTCTCCTTTTATTCTGTCTCCCCCCTCTCTCTCTCTCTCTCTCTGTCTATCTCTCTCTTTCTTTCTCTCAACCCCCCCTCCCCCTTATTTCCTTTTTTTTTTTTTGGTTCTAGCTTATATACGCCCGCGCGCGCGCACACAAACACTCCCTCCGCGAACAATTCTCCCCTCGCGGGGCACGGGGGGGGGGGGGGGGGGGGGGGGGGGGGGCTGAGCTGAAAGTTGCTGGGGGAGGATGTGGGACATTGAAACGGGGCAAATACAATAGTGGCCTTAAGGGAGTTCAGTACATGGGAGGGTAGGTTGGAAAGAGAAAAGGGGCGGGGGGGGGGTTCATGTGTGTTAGTGAAGAGCGGGAATAACGCCAATGTACAGTCTAGCCCTGGCTGCCTAGAACCAGCTTCTAGAGGGGGGGGGGGCATCACCCGAAAGGGGATAGTAGGACAGTTGGTATTGATAATCTGGTCATGATTTCGCTTAATTCACTAATACAGTTTCGCTTGGTCTTTTCGCTTTGTTAAACATCTGATTGGTGGCTCGGTTAGAGTTACCCATCAACAGCAAAGAGCTGGGCGGTAGGAACTTGTAAATTCTCAGATAGAAATGGGTCTAAGCGTGGACAGAGCTGAACCAATGTGTATTTGACGAGTTTTAATAAAATATTTATTTGTCCACTGTCCGTCTCGCGTGTTTGACGCTGTATCGAAAGGCCAAATGCTATGCCCGTCGTTATGCTGCTATGTGCTTTGGAGTGTTGTCATATGGTTGCGAGTTCAAGTCCTGCCCGCTGACATCCCACTCAGTCCAACAGGAGGTATGCACTAGGTGGGCCTTTAGGTAGGCTGCTAAGTAGGCTGCGAGGTGGGCTGTTAGGTGGGCTGCTGGGTGGGCTGCTAGGTGGGCTGTTAGGTGGGCTGTTGGGTGGGCTGTTGGGTAGGATGCTAAGTAGGCTGCGAGGTGGGCTGTTAGGTGGGCTGCTGGGTGGGCTGCTAGGTGGGCTGTTAGGTGGGCTGCTAGGTGGGCTGTTAGGTAGGCTGCT
>JADKLZ010041672.1:7281-22541 GCA_021533235.1 Biomphalaria straminea
TGCGGCCCTCGGTTGAAAAAGGTTGCCCACCCCTGATCTAGAGGCCTATCATTGGAATATACTAACGTCTAGTAGATCAATACATTCGCTTAACCACGATTCTTTCACTTGGCGTGGGAGTGGTGGGGGGGGGATGCGATAAAGTTTTAAAAAAAAAATAGCATTCATAAGTAATTAATAGAAAAATAATTGCTCTATATATTGTATAAAGGAGGCATTGTGTTTTTTTTAAAGTATATTTAATGTTTTTCTTGGTTATATTTTGCCTGTTTAATCGGCGTCTTTGTTGTGACCCGGCACGGGATGTAATCTATTTCAACTGATGTGAATATATTTACAAGATGTTTTGTTTGTTTTGCCTGGGAGTCAACGACCGATTTATATATCAGGCAATCGATTGTTCGTTTGTATCAAACGGGAGCTCATCCTTTGTGAGAAGTCAAAAGTCACACTTTCCTTGCACGTGCAATGGACTGGTCATTGGAGAAAGTTGGCAAACTTGGAAATGTCACCGCGCCCTGATTATCTTCATTTAGACTAGCATCACAGTGCTACAAAGAGAATTAGATGAATAACAGAAATGAGAATCAAATTGGAGCATGTCTTTCCACTCCACCCAGTAATATGTCATTTGTTATTAAGAGTAACAAAAATACTAAAACAAATAAATTTCAATATCTATACACATGGTAAAACAGCAACACAGACTAATAACGCAAAATACCTAGGTGTTATAATGAAATAAAAACTGTCATGGAATCCCCATATTGATGAAACTATCAAAAAATCAAACAAAGCATTAGGTTTTATTAAAAGAAATTACTATAAATCAAATAAGAACATAAAACTAAAATGTTATTTAACCTTGGTTAGGCCTTAATAGAATATGCATCCTCTGTTTGGGACCCCTGAACTCTTGAAAACATTTTTAAAAAATGGAACAGACACAAAATAGAGCAGTGAGATTCATTACCTGTTACCTATCCCTTAGTCTGGGGACCGGACTTGTAGACAGTCTTACTCCATTCCTCTCTATCCTTTGCCCTGTTAGAACGTATTTCAATGGTAGGCCCGTCCATTCTTTTATGTTGTCTTCCCACCGCTTTCTCTGTCTGCCTCTTCTTCTTTTTCCTGGTACTATTCCCTGGAGGAAGGTCTTAGCGAGCCCCGAAGATCTTGTTATATGGCCATAGATTTTAAGCTTGCGTTTTTTCACTTCACTGTAGTTAGCAGGTCATCATGTAGCAGTAACCCTGTCTTTAATCTCTTGGTTTGTGATGCGGTCTTTAAATGTGATGTTTAGGATCGTTCTGTAGCATCTCAGTTCAATTGCTAGGATCCTCCTCTGCAGTCAACGTCCAAGACTCGCAAGCATATAGAAATGTGGCCATGACCAGGGAGCGCATCAGTCTGATTTTGGTGCCGAGGGCTAAGCCTTTGTCTTCCATATTAATTTAAGTTTAGAAAGGGCTGCTGTAGATTGTGCTATTCGGACCAGTAGTTCGGGTTTTGTTTCCTTATCCGAGACAAGAGCTCCGAGGTATTTGAAGCTGCTAACACTAGTTAGCTTTTCACCTCCAATACTGATGGCCCTTGTAAAGCCCTTTGGCTATTGGTCATAATTTTTTTTCTTTTCTGCTTTAAAACTATTTAAGCTACTGCCAAACAAAAATATACAATGTGTAGACGAATCATTCCAGAACATTTTCTATAGATTAGTTTCTGAATATAGTAAAAACTTCTTTCTTTTTTCCTCTAACCTTAATAAGAAAAACATATTTTTTTTAATAATTCTTTTGCAATTAAGACAAAACATTAATTCAAACTTAGAAAAAGTTCCATAGAAGTTATTGTACATGGTATAAGTAATAAGCAGGACAAGTTTAATTGAATTCTATTCAGCATTATTGTAGGAGTAGTAAGAAATGTGAATAAAAATAGTATTTTGAGAAAATCGAAATAAAAAAAAGAAGAAAAATGTAAATAAAACTAATGTATATACCTTAATAAAAAAATATTTTTTAAAAAAGTAATTATTTGCCAATTGTGAAAATGATATTTTTATGTCCAGAAATGGTTGGGCTATTTAAATTAGGTTAAAACGGAAAATCAAAATTGTACACCTTTTTACCCAAATTTAATGTCCCACATAGCCTTAAGGTATTTACTAGAGGAGACGACCAATTATCAAATTTTTAACACATTTATGCAAACGGCTGTAGATTTTTTGTCAAATATTTTTGTTTTATATTTATATTGTTATGTAAGTTCTGTTATATTAAATACTAAATTTACACACAAACGAATGTTTATTATATTTTTAAAGAGAAAAAAATCTATTTATTATGCATTATAAGTTAGACATAATTTAAAACATCTATTAATCTTGTAAGTTGCAATTTTCTTACACTTTTTATATCACTCTGGCATTATTTTTGTTCTTGGGAAAAAAAAAGGATTTCTCCTAAGGATTTGAATAAAAATAAGAGGATTATCCTTAAGAAAACAATTAATCATAAAACAATAATTAGGCCAGGTTCACATCTAAGTTCACATTCATTTTTACCTATCATTTGATCTGGGGCACTACACAAGATCTGTCAACCTTCTTTCTCCATTCTTAGCTGTTATTTGGATTTGATATAATTTCAATCGGATGTTCTTTCTGAAAATATTGAAGCCTGCTAGGGTGGACCACTTCGGGGGCCGATTTTGAGCTTGTTTTTCCTTACAAACTGTCTTTTTAACCATGTGGTTTTTTTTCTTGTCGAGATCACAAATGAAATGAATAGGCCAACCCTATTGGTAGATAATTAGCATAAGTATATCATTTCAAGGAAATTGAGCCTGAATTCCGAGATACATCTTTATGTACGAATCAGGAATCACTATGACATGTAACCTATATAATGAGAGCAGCTTTAAAGTACCAAGTTTATTAGGAGAATCAGGTAAAGACAATATAGCGAAATATGAGCATTCCCCGACGGAGGCTCAAACCACAGACCGCGACTCAACACCATCGAATAAACATGACATTCAATGGTAATTGTTATGACATGATTAGAACATAGATTTATTTCGGGAATAATTAAGGGATAAGTTTTACTTAGTGACGGAAGTGACGAATAGTGAGATTAAAAATAAGAACGCTTTTAGTCGACACAAAGAACAAGAAGACGCTATTTTATTTGACACTACAGACGGCTAGCACAGAAAGACAAAAGACGGATCCCTTCTTGATCATTAAACGTGATTTACCGTTGAAGCGATTGTCGACTTACTTTATTACTTGTTCGGCCTTCGTTGGTGTTTGAGTTGTGACAATTACCTCCTGTACAACACCGCAAAGAGGCACGCAACATAATATATCAAAATAGTAGCAGTAAGGAACCAATGTTATTGGGAGAAGGTGAAGAAACTATGTCAGGGGTTCGAGTCCTTCCTCGTGACATGTCTATATTTCGCCTTACGCCATGTTAGCGTTGGCTGAGTGGTTATGCGCTCGGCTTCTGAACCTGGGGTCCTGGGTTCGAATCTCGGTGAAGACTGGGATTTTGAATTTCGGGATTTTTTATGGCGCCCTGAGTCTACCCAGCTCTAATGGGTGCCTGACTTAGTTAGGGGAAGTCGTCGTGCAGGCCACGTGACACCCTGCTCGTTAACCGTTGGCCATATAAACAGATGACTTAAACATCATCTGCCACAATGTGATACACTGATACACACGTGGCATAAACATTGAGCAGGAGGGGAAAAAATACACTTGTGACGTAGACCTCAACTGGACAATTTACCTGCCCTCCCCCTCACACACACATCGCTACTGGAAACTGCCACCGGTGCCAGACATCACTAGCTGTGCAATGTGCAACACAAACGGTACTCACATACAAACAATTTCTCA
The DNA here is from genome assembly GCA_021533235.1 of Biomphalaria straminea. Classification (NCBI taxonomy): domain Eukaryota; kingdom Metazoa; phylum Mollusca; class Gastropoda; family Planorbidae; genus Biomphalaria; species Biomphalaria straminea. Next base: position 11,189 of record JADKLZ010041672.1, read on the forward strand.
TCTGACCGCCTGGTTTCGGCGAAGAAACGGAAATGTCGAGTTGTTCCGATGATCGAATCTTTTTTTTTTTCTGGTGTTAAGGTCAAAGTTCTACAGGTTAAATAAAAATATATTTCTGCTAATTATGTCTTTCTGCTTTTATTAACTTGATTATTTGTTTTCAAAAAAAAACAAATTTTTTTTTCACATTGTAAGCAGTTTACGTTATCATAAACCATTAGTAAACGTCAATGTAAAATCAAATTAGGATGATATTCAATTGATGATTTTCCTTTCTTTTTTTACAATACTTTTATTAAAGTCAACAATTTATGGAGGAGGCGCGGTGGCTAAGCGGTAAAGCACTTGCTTGCGAACCGGGAGTCGCGAGTTCGAATCCTGGTGATGACTGGGATTTTTAATTTCTGGACTTTTGGGTCCACCCAGCTCTAAAGTGTATCTGACATTAGTTGGGGAAAAGTAAAGACGGTTAAGGGTTGTGCTGGCCACATGACACCCTCGTTAACCATGAGCCACAGAAAAGCATGACCATTATATCATAAGGTCTAAAAGTGGAACTTTTCTTTTTGTTTATTTTTACTCCTTCATAGAAGAACTTGGAGGGTGAACGAACAGATGATTTCAAAAACGGTTCTTACGATCCTCCTAGAAATGTAGCATTTGGTGAATATTGCTGGGAAAAGAATTGCTAGCTAGTTGGTCACACAGGGAAAACTCTAGTTTGACCCGTATAATTTAAAAACAAATATATAAAAATGTTATTTTGGCTTGAGACTAAATCTAGGTCTAGAGCTATTATGACATAGTCAGCCGTATCACCGTAATTATAATTGGCCGAATCAGAAAATGCGTTAAGTTTTAGCGGCTGACTGAGTCGCGGGTTCGATACTCGAGTTTAATTTTTTTTTGAAATCTATTATTCTATTCTATTTAAAGTTGAATAATGGAGGCATTGTCTTATTTTAAAATATATTTAGTAAATGTTGTTCTTGTTTACAATGAAATCAATGACAACGCATTCTTTAAAAAAAGTTATTCTTTTTTTTTAAATGAGTTTTGGACCTTTCTTCAGATCGGAAAAATTCTTGCTCTCTTACCCAGACCTTCGGCAGGACTGGAATGGATGTCAGTAGGCAGGGTACAAACTCAGGCTCGTTGACATTGCGAAGAGCATATCACAAGAGCAGGCCGTTTTCAGGGGCGTAGCTAGGAATTTTACATCGTTTGGGGGCCCGGGGGGGGGCTTGACCTCATTGGGGGTGTGTCTGTCTTTTGCATAATATTATATTTTTAACTCTTTCTCTCCTAACTGACGATACCAACGTTGATTCCACCAGAAAGTAGGAAATAAGTACGGAGAGAAAGAGTTAATGTAAAAAAACTCATTTGTGGGCCCCCAACAAGTGGAGGCCGGGGTGATTTACAAATTCTCCCCCCTCCTCCCCCCACCCTAGCTACGCCACTGGCCGTTTTGGTCTTAACCCTTACACCCTCATTGTCTTCTTCAAGAAAACTCCAAAGATATGGAATGCGCTTTACAATAAGAGCATACACAGCCCAACTAACTTACATTATATTAAGATCATCAAGCTGTGTGACACCAACAAAAAAATGTCTAGTTCAACAATTAGCAGCTCGTCTATATCTTGTGATAGCCATTGCCTTGTAGTTGCTGATGGCTGTGTCTGACCTGGACAGATTACTCTGGAGATGTCTTGATTTTCTTGTACGGGTGTATTCGATGTGCTTCATTCATTGGCCTCCTTCAGTCGTAGAACGACTATGGTTCATCTCGCACACTTCCTCGTGTGGCTGTGGAGCCATATTGAGTGAGGTAAAAGTCTAGGCATTGTTTATGGTCGGAACGATGTCGCCCACACAGCAGTTCCCCCCCTCTCCGCGCAGCTGATGTGGCCAAAGGAACGGAATATCCGATACAGTTTGGGATCAGTAACGCTGCAGGCTCTGCCAGGCTATAGCACAGTGAGCCACAATCTGCCTAAGGGTCACCAGCTCCTGATTTTTCCTCGGGGTTATCTCCCGAAGCCTTTCCCGCGTTAGAGTATAGCCGCAAGGCAGCGGAGGTTTGGATTCAGAGTTAACCTTCTCCTAGATGGGTAGCCAACCAAGGCTAACGAGCCCCTTCTGCCCGAAGCTTACTGGTTTAGGCGCCAGTTACTCGCCTTTGCCCCTTCTCCAGTGTGTAGTAACGGTTCCGCCAGGCTCAATATCTGAACCACACGTGAAGGCCAGGAGTTGGACTGGTTGTCAGAGGCTATTTGAGACGCATAGGTTCCGCAAGGTTGTTAACGCCGGAAGTGGTAATGAGCTTAATCCCATCATTACCTATAAAATGCTTCGATGTGCTTAACTAACATGTAACAAGACCTACGCATGGAACAAAAGACCAAACCGTTGTACAACACAGATGATTTTTAATATTGAAAGGACCACGGTCGAGTCTCTGTCTGTAATATCATGTTATCTCTTTTAAGTCCTAACACCAACTGACTTTATTTACATAAGCTATCTCTAACCTAAGTCGTTATGTCACTAAAAGTCGAGTTTAAGGTGTGTCAACTATGGTGCGTCTTTATAAACTTTATACAAAGTAACAATACTAATAGGGTGTGTAACACTTATTGCCCCAGCTAACATTTATCTCGAATTCAGAAACCACCATCTAATTCATCTGTCTCTAACAAGTATTAAGATATAAAATCATCTTGTCACTAATTTAGATCATTTTCATTTTAACTTGATTCTCTTCCCTGCAGTTCTTCCCCTCTGACGTCATTTATATTTATATCTGTATATCGTAACTATGTCACACGTTAAGTTATTCTCTATTCTTTTTTGTTTTTGAATAGAATTGTAAGATTCTGATTTACACCAACACTGGTTCCTTCCCCCCCCCCTCTCCGAAGCGGATTTCGTTCCGATTCTCCTGCTGCCTATCTTTGACCAGATCAGGTTTGACACCACGGCATGGAGTGAAAGAAGCTAGGCTCCCAGTGAGGTACACACCTGACTTGACGATATGTTGGAGGCAGTGTGTTGTACAGGCTAGACTCGAATATCTACGGTGATGGATTTATCTATGGGCATAATGAGCTATAGCATTGCCCCCCACCCCACCCCACCCCACCCCAAAAAAAAAAAGTTTAAACTTTGTTTTCAAAAAAAAAAAGCTACGGAAATAATTGCCTGATGTTGATTATTAGGTACCCAAGATAGCAACAAAGCTTGGGACCTTACCTAGTCAAATGGAAGTCTTAAAGACACTCATTATGCTCATTGTATTAAATTCGACATCGAATTTAAAGATTATTTCTAGTTCTAGATAAATGAACTAAGTTTGGTTGAATCACTTTGCATGTTACTAACGTGTACTTCGTTTATCTACATACAGACTGTCACTGAAATGTTATTTAACTAACATTTAAAGGTAACAACATGTTTTCACTATAGGAAACTTGTTTTCCTTTAGTACCGGTTCCATGGAAAAGTATGACAAACATACTAAAACTTTGACATCGATTTTGAAAGAATTGGAAAATAAAAAAATGGTGAACAGATTGCTTGTCTTCTATTTTATTTTGTTCATAACTGAATTCTATAAAATAATAATTTTAAATCCTAAACCTTTTTATGAAATCAATGTCACTATCTGCCTTCCTAATTAACGATATCATCGTTGATTTGACTACATTAAATTAATTTTTGGTTTTGGAAATTATAATTTGTGTTTTTAAGAAGAGCAAGCATTCTTCTAAAAATCTAGACCAAAAGTAACGTTTTCTGATTACAAACGAAAAAATTTTATTGAGGAATAATCGTAACAGGTTAGAATGTACAAATGTGAACAATTAGCAATTCTGTCAGAACGTTGAAACATAATTATGGAGATTAAAGAGTTAATTACTAATATATTTGATGGAACTAACAAGCTACACCCAAAAGTGCACTAAACTCCAGCTGAACGAAATCTTGGCTTAAGGCAGCTCTGAAATTTTGTCTCGAATATCCCACCTCCCCACACCAGTGGCGTAGCTAGGGTGGGGGGGGAGAATGGGGTAATCTGAGCATCTCCCCCGGGCCCCAACTTGAGAGGCGCCCCCAAATGAGTGTTTTCTACATTAAAAATTAAATATTTCGCAAACTGCAGAGGCCCCCAATGATTCCAAGCCCACCCCTCCGGGCCCCTAAAGGTTGGAAAATTCCTAGCTACGCCCCTGTCCCACACAGGTCCTAATCACATTGGACCATAGCGCACTGAGCATGTAAGCATGAAAGACGTAATATACAAATGCAATTTAAAGGGAAAACATTTTCACTTTTTCCACGCTCTACACCGGAGACTGCTGGATTATCGGTTACCGAATTTTAGCGACTCCAATGTGATATGTAAGCGATAAGGAACAACATCCGGTTGATTCATGACATTAATGTCGTTATTGATCAACACCAGATAAGAGGAAGACGATGTTTTTGTGGACTGAATGTTACAACAGAAAAATAAAATCGTACTCTTTTATCAGATCTCACACATTTTTCCTATATCTTAGAACATTCTTTGTTGCTTTAAGTCTTTTGTTGTTAACAATTACTATCTTTTGACATCATCTCTTCCTCTCTCTTTTGTTTTTCCCTCTGTCTCAATCTGTCTCTTTCTCTCTACCTTCCCTCCGACCTTTCCTGATCTATCTCAATCTTCTTTCTCATTTATCCTTCCACTAAGACCTCTCCTTTTCTCTCTATCTTGGCTCTTTTCTACTCTCTGCAGCTAGAGCTACATAACTTCTAGACTTGAAGAAGATCAGACTGTAAGTAGGTTAGGCTTGAAGTGGGTCATACTGTAAGTAGGTTAGACATGAAGTAGGTCAGGCTGTAAGTAGGTTAGACTTGAAGAAGGTCAGACTGTATGTGTGATTTAAAGTAGGTCTTTTTTAAGTAGGTGAGCTTGAAGTAGGTTATATTAAAAGTAGGTCACAATAAAAGTAGTTGTATTGAAAGTAGGTCAAACTTGAAATGGTCGGACTGGACGTGAATCCGACTGATAGTAGGTCGGTATATGTGTGTTAAATAAGTCATTGACAATAGTTCAGTGGACTGAACGTGACATCACAATACTTTACTTCTATACGTTTGTTTACATGTCTTTGTATGTATTAACTCTGTAGCTTCATGTGTAGACCATTCAACAGTTTTCATTAGCGATACCTTCTGTGTCGGAGGTCAAAGTTCGTTAAGGTTCTCTCACAATTTTTCATCAAGCGGATATGGGTGTTAATACAACAGTAAATCTTTTTCTACGACACCTTCCTTCTATGACGAGTCGCTCATTCTCTTCTTTAATGCGAGCTCCTCCTGCCTTCTCTGATGAGGCCTACCTCATTCCCTCTCGGAAGAGGTTTTCCCTCCTTCGGGGGATGTGTTATTGGAAAGGAAGTACATTATTATAGTACAGCGGTGAGTAACTGAGTTTTTATCAGAGGCGGAGGAGTGGTGGGGGTCATTGGTCTGATCACACATAGTCCTATTCCCTGACTCCTAATTTCATCTTAGAGAGCTCTGCTGAGATCTGTTGTTCAACTCTTATATCTATAAACAATTATCCGCTACAGTGACTGCAGAAAAGAACTATAGAATGCAGTACAGAAGAGCTAAACAGTAATTACCGGTATGTTTTACTGTTTATCAAGTTTATCAAGAGATAAATATCAATCAGGATTTAAAAATATATACTTACTAGATACAAGTGAGACAAAAGTGACTTTTAAACTGTACGCTAAATAGGGAACTTATAGTTTCATTCATGTATATCGTCCTCGAACAGCCATCACTGATTTGTTTTAAATTCACCCTGCGTATTACTTCTCCCCCCCCCCCCCACCCCACCATGTTCCTTCTATATTAATAATGATGAAAATAATAATACCAAACGTGGGTGAGAGGTGTTCCTTGGCTCATGGGTCGATAACGAAATTCCCGATCATCCTTTTTATCAAGGAGAACACGACTCTATGACACAAACAGGGTGTGTGTGAGTGTGTGTGTGTGTGTGTAGTGTGTGAGTGTTTGTGTGAGTGTTTGTCTGGTCCTAGGGTGACTGTCTAAAAATAGGGAGTTGGGCACTGGAGAGGCAACGTACGGAATACAAACTATGCGAGATGATTTGAAAACCAAGATACTAAACAGGCTCATCTGGCTCATAAAGTGACATTTTCATTTAGATTTGATAGATTAGCCGTGCGAAAAGAAATGTGCCTTAATTAAAGTCCGATATGCGAAAAGACTGCGACTTGATGGTGATACTATGGTTTTGAGGACTTACCCACCTTTAGGTGCAACGGTGTATTCTATGAGCTCAACCACCCATTGTTTTGTCACGCATCTAAAATACGATTTATTTCGCATATATTCCCAATTCTAGACCCTGAAAATGGGATTTTGAGGCCTTGTGCTAATGGGCCTTTGTTTTATTAGAGTCAATATTACTTAGGACAAGATTACAAAGAGAGTTTGTGTGATACACAAACTCAGAGGCGGCCCCCGTCGAAGTCGGATCCCTGTCAGATCCGCCTATTCGCAAGATGTTTCGGATGTTCCTTCTAAGTCCCTGGCTCAATTCCTGTATGCTCCCATCCTTAAACTATCGCAATATTTCTGAAAGAACAGTAAAGGTTAAATCATATTTTCAAAAGCCTTTAGTGTTTTTTTCTAACCGTGACGGACAGACCAACCAACAGATAAAACGCACAAAAATATGCTTGTTTCATTCTAATGGGGGCACTAAACAGTTTTTTAAAAAAAAATCAGATTTTTTTAAAAATTTAAGAAATTAGTTTAGAATCAAGTCATTTCCGGGCTTTACGCTAGTACACGAAAGCCGCTGCTTAAAGTTCATTTTAAAAAATGTGCGTGATATCCGCATATACAGAGCATTTCTTATAGTAACATTTCCTCCCTTAGATTTACGTAATTGCTTCACAATTGGTGTTTTATTATTAAAAAATCGTTTGCATAATTAATTTTATAAATTAAACGGTTTGCTTTTAGAAAACTAAAAGTAGCCATTGCACCTAAACTTTTCAAGCCGCATTTAATGGTGAAAAAATATTTTTCGTATCTCTTCTAGTTTTGGCGCTCTGAGTCTGACAGACGGACAGACGGACAGACAGACAGAAATTCATTTTAAAAAATGTGCGTGATATCTACATGCCAAGAGCATTTTTTCTAGTAACATTTCCTCCCTTAGATTTACGTAATTGCTTCACAATTGGTGTTTTATTATTAAAAAATCGCTTGCAAAACAATTTTTATGAATTAAACGGTTTGCTTTTAGAAAACTAAAAGTAGCCGTTGCACCTAAACTTTTCAAGCCGCATTTAATGGTGAAAAAATATTTTTCGTATCTCTTCTAGTTTTGGCGCCCTGAGTGTGACAGACGGACAGACGGACAGACGGACAGACGGACACTTTGCACAAACCTAATAGCGGCTTTTTCCCCTTACGGGGGCCGCTAAAAAAGCAGATGAATTTATTTTTGTGTGCGTGTTTGTCTAGGTGTGTGTCTCAGCGGCTTTGCTTTATATTTTATAAATATCATTGATTTGAAAGGTTAAAAAAAATTGAGTTTATCCTGAAAAAATTTGCAGATAAAATATAGTCTCAATCCATTTACATTACTAGCCTGGTACGCATAAATCTCTGGAGTGCGGTTTGTACTAGTTGGTTTTTAAATTATTCAACAACATCGTACAGGCACATTTTAATTTTGTGTAAAACTTCGTTTGTTTACTTTTTAGCTGTCGAAGACCTTGTAACCTAAAAATTATTTTTTTTTTATTTTATTTTAGTCCATGGTGAATTTTATGTGTATGCTTATTGTATTTGTAGCATTGCGGGGGGGGGGGGGGGGTTCTTTTTTCGTTTCATATGTTTCGGGTGTTCTCAAGATTTGAAGACTGCTACAACCTAGCCCGACGCTCCAACAGGGTATTTTTGTTGGAATGGGAAACATAAGGAAACTGGAACAGACACAAAATAGAGCAGCGAGATTCATAACAAACGAATATTCACATTTAACTAGAGTAACACCTTTAGTAACATCACTAAATTTAGAAAGCCTTCAGGATAGAAGACTTAAGAGTAAAGTAGCAATTATACACAAAACACTGAACCATAATCTCCAAATACAAAAACAAAACTTAATAAAATACTCAGGAAGACACAAAGATAAAGGCACATTCCTCGTCCCATATGCTAGGACAAATTTGTACAAATGCTCTTTCTTCCCTAGTGCCATTAGAGCATGGAATGGATTGCCTGAGCTAGCCAGGAAAACCAGTTACTTGGCAGAATTTAAGTCACTGGTAAATATGCATGACTGAATGCAAGACGCGTAGGACGTAATCATCTTCTTTTTTGAAGTAACGTCTGTATTATATAAGATAAGATAAGGATGTTTAATTAAACCCGAGACCATTGAGAAGACCCTTTAGAGTGCATCCCACACCAGCAGGCTGCCATTAAAAGTAGATGTGTATCATTTCGTAAGAATTGGCTAATGAGAACAAAACGAAATATGATCAGTCTAATGAATGTTGCCGAGAATGTGGACTTTAGTAAAATAACTACCGGTATCCAAAGCATTAATGTCCTTTTCACTTCTGGTCTATCCATGTTCACTTGATCTGCTGAGTTTCTATTAAGAACTAAATACTAGGCTCTTAATTGAATATATAAAGCATAGAGACACTGCAACAAAATATATCGATATATTGACACACTTTTAAGTTTGGTTTATTTGTAACTTTTTTTATCCACTCAGCACATCTCTTGACTTTCTCCCACACAGCCCCCCACACACACCCACACACAAACCACACACTTGTGCACTCTTCTCTTCTCTGTCTCACTCACTCACTCACTCGTGTCTCCTTTAAACTACTTTGTGCTTCTGGTCATCTACGTAATGCTCGGAGAGTCCAGCCCAAATGCCCATCACATTCCTTACCCCCCCCACTCCACAGCCGGCCTCAAAGTTCCATTCCCTGGCGGATCAATATACACCCACTACTCCAGTCACTTTCTTTTTTTCTTATTAGCTTGACCTCTGCTTTCTTTAAAGCGATCTTTTTTTTTTCTTCTGTATGTTAGGCTGAAATGTTCTCTCTTCTAGACTTTTCTTTTTTACTCTGAATTGTTTGTATTCATACCACTACTTTTTACGAACTCTCTCTTGTCTACTTTCTTTCTCTCTCTCTCTGTCTCTCTTTCTGTCTCTGTCTCTCTTTTACTCTCTCTATTACTCTCTCTTTCTTACTTTTTATCTCTTTCTCTCTTACTCTCTCTCTCCCTCTTTCTGTCTCTCTTACTCTCTCTCTCTCTTTCTCCCTCTGTCTCTGTCTCTCTCTTACTCTCTCTCTCTTTCTCCCTCTTTCTGCCTCTGTCTCTGTCTCTCTCTTACACTCTCTCTTTCTCCCTCTCTCTGTCTCTGTCTCTCTCTTACTCTCTCTCTCTCTCTGTCTCTCTCTCTCTCTCTCTTTACAATTTATATTATCATTTCAATTGTTTCTGTGTCGTCTCACTTTGTAAATGTTTTGTTTCCTTCCGCCTTATATTTCGCATTTCTCTTTTATTTATGAAATTCGTTTTTTTTTTTCCTATACATCCTTTTTTTTTTATTTCGCTAGTCTATCCATCAAAACAAACTTTGGACAAATTTGCTCTAAAAATGTAGCACGCGAGCTTTGTAAGTTGCAAAATATCATGACATTGGATTTTCAATATCTTTTCTAGTTTATAAAAGTTAAACGTGACGAACGGACGGACAGACATACAGGCAGATCACAAAAAACTGCTGGCGATGTTTTACATTACGTATTCCGCTTAAAGAAACAATTCTTGACAATATAAATTATGAATGTGAAACTTCTTATATTTTATAACCATGTGTATTATCAGTTATTATTATTGTAGTAAAAATGTTGAGTGGGTCCTTTTTTATTGATAAACTAGACAGATATTACCCGCTGCCCGCGGGTCTTAAGTGTCAAAGTAAAAAAAAAACTATAAGTGCAAAGTGTAGTTCTTAAAATTAGATCTAGATCTAAATCCTTTCGATCTTTTCTCATGTCAACATTGTAAACAAAGCCTAGATCAATAAAATTCCATAGCAGTAATAGAGTTGGTCAACTTTATTTTTTAGGGTCTTAAGTTTGTTTCAGGGCTACAATACATACACTACGGTCTAAGTTAGTACCCAAGGAACATTTCTGCCAAGTTTTATCAAGATTGGTCAAACGGTTTTGATTTCCATTCGGCTCATACATAATGCACACAAACATACATACATACATACATACATACACACATACATACATACATACATACCCACATACATACGCCTTTCTTTTCCTTCTATATATTAGATAAATGAATTGACATTTCTCCTTTTGTATATTACAAAACACATTTCAAGGGGAATAATGTAAGGAATATATAAAAATGCAAATGTAAATTGTTTAGATTAAATAGCCTAAAAATAAGAAACACAACTCTTATTCTTCAGCGAGTCTTATTTTAAATGGATTATCTACCTTGTAAAGCTAGAAATCAAGTACTCATGTTGGTGTCCGTTGATATTCACGTGTCATCTTCTTATCTGATTAATTACAGATGAAACATCAAAAGGGAAGACAATTACGTCAAATGCGTATCCATTTGTTAATCTAGCCATGAATGCTAATTAGAGACTTTCTTTCGTTGTTTTTTCTGTCTGGTCCAGGCAACCCGTTCCATACACTAATGCCACTAGAAAGAAATTATATTAATTCGTAACACTGTAACAGCATATGGAATAAGAAATTTCCCTTTTTTGTTTGTTTTTCTGGGTATTTTAAAATGTGATACTTTTTATTATTATTACTATTATTATTGCTTCTCTACTTTTAAGTCTTTTATCCTGGGGCGTCTCTAAATTTAGTGATTTTACTAATAAGATGCTTCAGAAAGATCCCTGATATCACTTACAAAGACCGCATCACAAATGAAGAGACTAGAGATAGGATTAATACAGCAATAATACACCCACGACGACCCAGCCACTGTTAACAGACGCAAACTTATACTTTATGGCCATATCTAAATGTCCTTAGGGCTCGCAAATACCTTCCTTTAGGGAACAGTACCAGGAAAAGAAAAAGAGACAGAAAAAGTGATGGGAAAACAAAAGAAATTCTATCTAATGCGAAAGACTGAAAGGAATGGAGAAAGAAGGTCCACAGATCTTGTGTGATGCCCCAATAAGTCAACAGACCAAGGGATAGCAACATCGACAATTAAT